>PVKA01002275.1:68000-106067 GCA_004027165.1 Ctenomys sociabilis | reverse complement strand
GTGAGCTTAAGGCCAGCCTGAACTGCACAGTGAGACCCTGTCTCAAAAAAGACAAAAAAAAAAAAAAAAAAAAGAAATTAATTCTGCTCTGAGTTCCTCTATACTTTTCTGTTGTTGTTTCCTTACTTCTGAAGGTGTTAATGCATACATTACAGCTGAGTTAGTATCCTCTGCACTTGTTCTGGGTGGGCTCGAGGCCTGAGATTGCATTTTGCTCCTTGTCTTTATCATTTTATGTAGCACTGACTTCTGATGTAGAGCTTTGGTGCAGCTATAACCTTCACATCTGCTGAAATTTGGGTGCAGCTCTATTAAGTTTGAATTTATCCAGTTATGTCTGGCTCGAGTCGAGCTGTTGTGTTCAGCTCCTTCCTGCTGCAGTCCTTGGACGTGAACCTTTGGTGCCTTCTGGCACAACAGTGAACCTGTAGTACCCCTCTGTTGTGCTCCTGGTGCAGGGGGCACAAGGGGAGCGCAGAAGTTCTCCCACACACTCACCAGCCTTGGTTTGGGCTGGACCTGGGGGTCCCGAGAGCGTTGCACTAGCTCTTACTCACTAGGCGGGCTTGGGGTTGAGGACTCCAGAGGGGTGGAGGGGTCCCAAGGATGTAGGAGAGGGTCTCACTCACGCGACATGCCTGACTTTTGGTCCGGAGCGGTCTCGCAGGTGCAGGGAAGCCAGAAGCTCTTCCACACACTTCCAGGCTTGGACTGGGCTAGATCTGGGGTCCCGAGAGCGTCGCAGTTCTTACTCACTCTGCCAGTTTGGGGGAGGGGCCAAAAAAGAAATTATCAAAACCTTCAAATTAATAATTTTCCATTTCATTTTATACCCTTACCACTTATAAATAATTTTCATATCAAAAGTATGGATAGCATGAATTTAAAAGAATTAATTGTCTCTTTTTGTCCCAAACAAACTTGAGAATTCATTCTGCTTTATTAAAGTGTAGAACTAAACAGGACATCCAACTGCCACCAGAGCAAAGTAAGGTGATGTTTTCTTGAGGGTTTTTTCTTTTCTGTGATTTAGGGAAGGGCTACAGGGTGTTCAGGGTCTCACTACTAGATCAGACTCATAGTGATCAACCTGTTTACAGTCTCCAAAGAGCTGTGATTACAGCCATGCACTACTACGCCTAGTTTTAATCACTGTTTCAGGGTACTCGGTGGCGGGGCCGGCATGGCAGGCATGGGGATTTAACCCTGACCCCTGAGCCTCCTTGCAGATGCTTTAACCCACTGAGCTATATGGCCATCCCTCTCTCAAGGGTATTTGCAGACAATATTTTACTCCTCGTCAACACCGATGCTCTTCCTGTCTTTGGATATAGTTGTGTGCAGCGACGCTCAGAGCTGCTACAGCAGTTTCGCAACTGTGAAGGGATGAGGCTGAAAGTAGGAAAATGCCAATGATGCTAGGGAAGAGACGTGGCTAACAGTTCGTGGGAAAGCTCCTATGCACAAATTAATTAATCCTGGGATTTCCTAAACCTGGACTTCTTATTCTGTACAATGTTAAGTACAGGACATGAGCTTCTCCTAGTACAGTTGTGCAGACCTGGCCCTGTTCAGGGCTGCATCACTGCCCTGTGCTCACCACACTGCGACTCCTGAACTGGAATCGCATTTATCGGAGAATGAGGCACTTTTTTCTACTTTGTGCAAAAGCATGGAGTTGGCTATTGGAAACCATGGTTTTAAAAGCCAAGAATTCTCTTCTTTGCCTTGAAAGCACCTGAGCTTGGTATAGCAATCATCACATTTCCTTGTAGTTTTCTGCTTCATTTATATGCCACTTGACTTCAGTGAGAAACTCCACAACAGGGAAGGGACAATGGCTTATAAAGTTAGTCTGTCCTGCTGGCACATAAGTAGATGATAATCTTAAAATGTTGAGTGACTAATGAGTGTAATTTTTCCATTATCCAATTTGTGCCTCCATGAGCTACGCACACAAGATGTCAAACATCTGGATATTCTAGAGCATCTGGATGAATGAATAAATATTTTTTTTCCTCTTAATCTGCCTGTTTTGGCATCAAGTAATGTAACCCCAAGGTTAGCCTGCAAAGATTGGGGGCCCTCCTTCTTTTACTCTCAGATGTGGTGAGATGCTGAACTATTACAGATGAGTGATGCCTCTTTAACATGCTGTCATCCTGACTCTGGGGGAATTTCCTCCAGGGGAGCACAAGGCAGCCAAGATTCCTTTGAGAGCTCTGCCCTCACTCCAGATGTTAAGTGTATGACAAGATACATTCTAATGCGTTTTTTAAGGCATAGACTCTAAGAGAATTCAAAAAAGGGAAATTGACAACAAAAACCGATGCATCAGAGGTATCTGACAGTTGTGTAGGTATCAGACGACTTACTGACTTTTTTTCTATTTCACCTTCAAGCGACTCTTCTCTGTATCCCTATTCTCAGATTGGAAGCAAACTTTGAAAGTATGTTAATTGGCTTAGCATTCTCTCCTTGATCTAAAGGTGTTCTGATTTGAAATTTAATTTAAGCAAATTTTAGGATTCCATAATATTATGAATATTCATGTATTTTAAATGTATTAGATATTACCTTTCTTCTTCGAGTTTCAAACTGTATTGTGAGAAATTAAATTCAAGCTTTCAACACCATTATAGGAAACAAAATACGAAGTAGTGAAAGATATCATTAATGGCCTTTTCTGTTGCTCATGATACCCCTACGCCTCCAAGGACTTCAGTGGGTCTTGTTAGATGTGTGCAATACAGGAGTAGGAGCGGAGTGGCTTCAGTTGCAGCTACATCCTGGATGTAAGCAGTGAGGAATGAATGTGCTACTAAGAAGGATGTCATCTTTGTTACTTGCCTCATTGCTGAGACAAACTATCTGACACCCAAAAACTAAAGAAGGAAACATTGATTTAGCTCACAGTTTGCAGAGGTTTCAGTCCATAATTGGCTGGGTGAGAGGCAGGGTGGCTTGGCAGAGGGGAATCCCAGAGGAGAACTAGTTTGTGGCATCAGAAGACAGGAAAAGCAACAGGCAAGGGACCTTAAAAGTATCTTTCTGCCCCTTTTATTTTATCCAGACCACTAGAATTCAGAGCCAACACAATTAGCAGACTGCTTTCATAGTTGCCTACCCTTAATCCTAGCATTGTAGCATGAATAAATCAATCTCACGCTCTAGGCTCAGCGTGAGACTTCTCTGAGAAGTCCCACTAGTGACCACAGAGGCTTTGGTAGACACCTAGGTCCAAGCCATAACTGGTATTAAAGTCAGCATAGGGATCCTGCAAACAGTGAAAGTAGCAAGTTCTCTTTAGGTCCACTTTAAGTCTTTTTTTCCATTTATTGTAAAACAAGGCCCAAGCAACCTGTCCCTTCCACAAATGCTCAGAGGGAGAATCCCAAAACACCTCCAGTACCTGGATTGTTCATCTCTTTTCTACCATAGAGAGGGTGATAAGTTAATGGGCTAATGCCCAAGGCCTTAGAATGTGAAGCACTGGAATCTGGGATTATAGTTTTGGCCTCTGGGGTTCCTGGTTGGGATAAAAATAAACATTATATTAACATTTTGTTACATACACTTGTATCAATACACTCACAGAGGAAAAACCACAGGTAGTGTGACAAGACTGTATTTTATATACAGCCTTGTGTTCTTCCTTTTTCATTCAACATTATACAGTGAACATTTTCAGAATGCTGAATATTTACTACACGAAGGAATCTTTGTACTGCATAGTATTTCATGGTATGGTTCTACCACGATTAATTTAAACTGATTAATATTGGATTTGATTATTTTCAGTATTACACTATGACAGTGTACATTTGCATATAATCTTGATTTCTAAAGTACTATAATAAAAATTACTAGATTAAAGAGTGTGAAACTTTTAAATAGTTTGTATTCATTTCCTATTTCTAATAGCAAATGAAGGCAGCTATAGCAGTTTGAAACAATATTCAGCTCTTGTTTTCTAGTGCTGTAGTTACAAGTCCAGCAGACTTGGCTGCTTTCTCTGCTTTGAGTCTCCCAAGGCTAATATGAAGGTATGGGCAGGTCTGCATTCCCATCCTGGGACTCTGGGGAAGAATATGTTTCCAGGCTCTGCTGTGCTGCTGACCCAATTCATCTCCGTGCAGCTGTAGGACTAGGTCTTGTTTCCTTGCCAGCCGTCAGCCAGGTGGCCCTTAGCTCCAAGTTCTCTCCTAACTGAGGACCAGAAATGAAATTGCTTCCTTCTCCCATGGTTGCCTTCCTTGTCTGATCTTAAGGGCTCAGGAGATTACTGTGGATTCGCAACCACCCAACTATGAGGCCAGCTAATTAGCCACCTAAATTCCATCCACAAAATCCCTTTTGTCCTGTAAGGATCGGAAGTCGTAGGGTCCAAAATCCAGCCTACCACAGACATGGAGTATATTACCTTGTAGAATGTTCTGATGTTCTGTATATATTGGCTGCAGCATTGTATAAGACTATTTCCTAACCCTTTCCTCAAATATCTGTCCTATTATTAAACCAATGAATATCACAGTAACAAATTTTACATCTGATAAGGAAAAAGATATCTCCTTGTTCCAATTATGTTCTTCAGGTTGTTCGTGAAATTGAATATTTAAAATTTTATTTTATTAGTATATATTAGCAGTATGTGATATTTACATTCATCTTAGGGAATGGGTATATGTGCTTAACAAATCCTAATTTTTGTTCTTTTTTTAAATGTATTTGGTACAGGGTCTACAGGGTCTCACTATGTAGATCCGACTTGTGATTCTCCTGTTTTCAGCTTCCAAAGCACTGGGATTACAGGTGTGTGCCGGCACCACACCCAGTCTCAGTCACTATCTCAGGTGCCCAGGGGGTGGACACAGCACAGCAGGGCCTGAAGCCCGGCCACTGCACAATGCCTAAAGCACGTGCTGTAGTGTGCTGAGCTACCTGGCCGGCCCTCTGATTCTTTTTATTCTCCTTCCTCTCCTTACCTACCTTCTTTCCTCTGCGTCAAGATTCCCTTTTCTTGCTTTTATTATTTTTATTATTACTTTTTCATCTTTGTGACATATAATGCTTGCATTCATTGTGGGTAGTTGGTACATGTATGGACTATGTCTTAAATCTTTTCACATTCCTTTGTCCTCCTACCCTTACCCCACCTTCAGTCTTTTGGTCCCTTTGCCATTTGCAAAATATCTGTCACAATGGAACACTACTCAGCTATAATGAAAGGTAAACTTGAGACATTTGTAGGAAAAACAGATACACCTTGAAACATAATGTTAAATGAAATAAATCAGACACATAATCTTAAATGCTATATATTTTCTCTTATCAATACTACACAGACAGAGCAAAATCAAAGATTGAGAAAAGGAAACAGAGAAATTGAATTTTTCTAAAGTCAATTCACAGTTATTAGCAGTTACCTAAGAAGCCAAGGCACAGGTAATCAACCTGCAGTCACGTAGTTAAAGTAGGCTCACACATTGAGCGAGGACCCACAGTACACCCCGAGGCCCATCAGTCATGTCAGGAGCAGTCTGGGTGATGGAGCTCCAACGCGCCTACTTCTCTGCCCCGCTGCGTGGTGTGCAGGAGAGGCAGCCACAGCTATGGATGTGCTGGGAGCCGAGGCAGTGTCTAGCGCTGCACCGGCCGAGATGTGATTGCAAAGCAAGATGGCAGTCACCAGTGCTATTTCCATCCATGTGTTTTTACGCAAATCATAGAAAAAAGGACCTTCCTTTGATTTTTACCATCCCGTGCCAAACATGCCACGATGTATTTTACAGACTATTCCTCTCTCTCTCACACGCAAAATCGTGCCAGATTCAGGTTGCTTTCAAAACAAAAGATGTAGAAAAATTGGACTGTAGAAGGTTGCTAAAAGAAAAAAGTTTTGAGAAGATAAAGCATATGCGCATGTTGAGAAGAAAAACATATTGAGAAAACAAAACAGAGCAGAGCAGGGCTTACTGACAAACTCAAACTTGGTAAAGTAAATATATGCATCAAAGGCAAGTCCTACCATATTTTTGTTTATATGGCTCATTTTGTTGACATAGAGATAGTGTCTTAATATTCAATTCAGAGAGACCAAGGAACTAGATTTTATTGACATAAGAAAAGATGACTTGCAATAGATACCATATAGGCAATGATTTTGAAGCTTTTCTTTTGTTTGTATAGATGAAGTCAATGGAAAACTTAACTGAGGCTGTGATACCAAATTCTGCTGATAAATTCTTTGAACTATCAGACAAAGCTTCCTAGTATGATGATACTTTATGCATAAATTTTTTGTTAACTTTATTGATAAAAAATTGCAATGAGACAGTTTCAAAACTGGTTGGTAGGAAAGTTACAACAATTAAAACATTGCATATTGTTGTCTTGTAGTAGTCATTCATAGCACAAGATGAAGACATATTATCCTATCCAAACATTATTAGTACAAATCTTTCTTCTTATTGAATTAAAAGAAAGTAGGTACGTATCTATCTTATTTTGTATATACAGATACAAAATGGTCCTTTATTTGTATTCCCTTTTTGTTTAGTTTCCTCAGAGATGGGTATTCTATTGCCATCCAAATATTGTACGTGCATGAGTTCAGCAAAATATTCCAATATAGTCCAGTAGTTCACAATAGTAGTGGGTTATCTGCAGGACTGGCAATGTCTGAAGCTTTTGACTTGAGCCTTCCACAGCTCAGCATATTAACATGGCTTCAATTTTATTTATTTATTTATCATTTCATTGAAGTACAAATATCAGTGAGACAGTTTTAAGACACCTTAGGAGGACAGATTTGATAAATTAATACACTGCAAACTGTTTTCATAATGTTTTGGTATCGTACAAGGTGCATACATGATATACTTATAGACATTATTATAGCAGATGTTTCTTGTCAGTAAATTAAGAGTGTAGCTGTTTACATATCTTAATTTTAATACCTGAATTATATCAAAGATTCAGTAATTAATACTTTCTACCTTGTTATTTACCTAGTGGTTGTCCATAGTACTAGAAGCTGACATACTATCCTGTCCAACCACCCTTAGTGCAAATCTTGCCTCTCATAGAATTATGTAGAAGCATGGCGTATCTATCCCAACTGTACTGTCCATACACACACATCATAATTCTTCCTTTCTATGGGAGGCTTCACTTTTCATACCTCATTTCTACACTTTTCTGCTGGATGGTTAAGACCAAGATAAAGCAAGACCTATATAACAAGAAATGTAACTTTTGTATCTGACAAGGTCAGTCAAGTCCCCTCAGGACTGATCCTCAAACCCTATACCACACTTTGTAGATCCTTTGTCAGTGTCAGCCATGTTTATATGCTTGACCAATTTTGCTCTCTTTCTATGCATACATTGATTCTTGTAACAATTTAAGGCTTGTTAAATTGTAATTAACCCATGTATGCATAATACCATTTAACTTGTTAGTTTGACCTTACTTAGGAAAAAAGGTAATCAAAAATTGTGTGCAACAGTGATTATTGTTGTGGTAGATGGGAAGTAATGGTAATACATCTCAAATAATGTTCCATTTATGGAACTGACATCTATCTATCTATCTATCTATCTATCTATCTATCTATCTATCTATGTTCAGTTTATGAAACTGTGATATATATATATATATATATATATATATATATATATATATATATATATATAGTGAATGTTGGTTAAGTTCAGAATATTTTTTCAGGTGCTACAGGCTTCAAAAGTTCTTATGTCAATACCAGAGGCTATAGAATTACACATTGTATGCCAGGTTTAAACCCATAGATGTGTTTGGCCCACAGAGCTAAACAAAATGGAAATTAGTGGTTAACTTTTGAAATCTGGGAAAACCTACATTAAAATCTATTTGCAGATGTCTTTGAAAAGTTGGGAGGTCTTAGAGAACTTAGCTCACATCGCTACATGGTGGAAGGCTGCAGAGACTGCCTCATGAGCACAGGCATGCACACATGGTCTTGGCCTCCAGCCTCTATCATCTCATGGGTGCAGTGAAGCCTTCTGTTGCCCATTGTCTAGCCAGGCAAGAGGGGCAGTAATTGTCCACTGACAATACAGTGTGTGATATAGATCTACATATTGAGAGGGTTTGTAGATGTTTGTAAATGTTCCATGTGGTTTACAGAGAACACAGAGAGAAGCATAGCTTTGGTTGTTATCTGATTAACTACACCAAGACAGATAGTATGAGTTGAGACCCTGAGTCTCTGGAACTCTCTGGTAGAGATAGGTAAGGCCATCATCACAGCTCACCATCAGAAGACCACTAGGCAATTCTTATAAACTAAAGTCAGGAGAATGAATTACAAATGAACCCATATGTTTGGAATGATCATTAAAAATAACTAACATATCTATCCTCAGGTTGTAGCTGTAGTCTTTTTCTATCATGTATATATTTATGTATTTACTGATTCTCATGGCACTAGAGATGTAGTCCCTTTATTAATCACATGTCCAGGCTCTTGGATGTAACCCACACCAATGAGGTGAGGCAAGACTTAGAAGTATTGTGCTTTGTGCTGGAAATGCCATGAGCTGCCTGCCAATACTGACTCAGAAAGAGGTAGGCTGAGATTGGATAAGCAAGGAAAGAGCATCTAGATATCAGCCTGTGGACTACTGCCATCCAAGCCAGCAAGTTCAGGGCCACAGCAGAAGATGCTTCTGGGTTCTTTGTTGGTATATCAGAAAGGCAACTGTGGGTCTGGGGAGTGAGGACCACAACACATATGTTGGCCATAAATGTTCTGGCAACAGTGTTTTTCAAACAATGTTTCTAGCTAATGTGTGAACAGGTCCAAGTCCTGTCTAATTCCAAAGAGGGTGGGCTTTGGGAATGAACAGATGCCTGTGGATGGGACTGGAAAAGTTCTAAGTCATATGAGTTCGAGCATGTGCTTTCATTTGCTAAATACTTAAAACTGATGACATTTTCAAAAGGCCATCCACATGGAATTAGTATTCCTATCCCATCTTTATTTTATAACGCTGGATTTTAATACATATTTTGCACACATTTGAGCCCAGCTACACTTTAAATCTAAACTCAACTATTGCTAAGTGATTATAGAATTTGGAATATGACATACCCTGTGATAAACCTGACAGAATTTCCTCCTGACACCTGGGACGTTCTCTCTAAGCCATTGCTGGGATGGAATGAAACTGAGCTTTATAGACACACAATGCTTAAAAATGAAGATTTTGAACAACGAAGTGCAGACCTTTGATATTTCTTGGATCCAGTAAAAGAAAACCTGAGAAATGAATCACTTGCCCACAATCACAGCAACAGTTAACAATAGAGGTAAAGCTAGAATCTCGAGCCTTGCATTAAGTTAGATCCCTCTTGCAGAGAATTAAAGCCACAAATTAAGTTCTTTGGTCCATGGACCATTTGGAGTATGTTAAAAAGATGACAGATATCTCTGCAAAAGTGAAGTGTTCTATCCATGAAAATACAAATATTTGCAAATATCTACACCTTTGGTGTCAAGTATATATGTCACAGTTATTGATTCTCTCTCTCTCTCTCTCTCTCTCTCTCTCTCTCTCTCTCTCTCTCTCCATCTTCATGTCTAGGATACTCCCCTGCTTCCCACATCAATCAACACCAAAAGTATCCTACCTCCATTCCTTACAACAGCACTCCTTATACTGTGTTACAGTGTTTATTTCTGTCTCCACCAGACTGGAAGCACTGAGGGCCAGTAGTATAGTAGTTTTGGAGTTGGATATCAGCTACTCACAAGAAGAGAGTGTTAGATTTTCAAAAATTATGTAACCCAGCTCATGACAAGCATAAATTGACAGCATGAAGTCAACTTTGGTAGATATATTTATACTGTGAAAACTGACAAATGGTACAAATCTAGATTTATACCCTGTCATGTTAAGCCAGTTTTCTTCATTTTTTTGGTGGAACCAGGAACTGAATTCAGGCCCTTGCACTTTCCATGGAAGTGCTTATTCCACTGAGCCATGCCCCCAGCCCTAAGCCAGTTTTCAACATTTAGCAGTGTGCTACTATTCAGGCATTTTACTTGTCTGGCTCGCTATTCTGGCCTCTGTTGTCCCTGATACATACTAGATGCTCAGTATATATTTGTTAGAGGTATATATGATGACTAAATGAAAGAGTTTTGAATCCTAAATTTCTAGAATGCCTCTGTAGCTGAAAGGGAACTTAGCTTTGTATGGAAACCCCTCAGTGAAAACAATAGTTCAATATGGAAAGCCCTAGACCCTTCAAAATAAGCAGAAATGAATTACAGCTAGGATTTGAACTTTAGATCTGTATCAGCCATGAATTATAGGCAATTCATTTTTCTTCTCTGCATCTTAGTTTTCTACACAATTATGGTGATAAATAATGTGTAATGAAAGTATATGATAACAACACTCAGGGTGTTATGTAAGGATGCTGTTACATACAGCACCAGCCCACAGATGTATCATCTATGCTAAGTCAGCAACTTGGACTCAGCCCTCAAATGCCACACACAGTTTCCAGAGGCCCCAGATAGTCCATACCATACATTCAGCGGTAACATATTCAAATCAGTTATTGTTTTACAGAATTATTTGTTGTTCTATCGATTGTTTGCCTTTTTGTTAAGTACATTTCCAGGAGCAAGTCTTTATCTGTCTAGTTTGCTGCTTGAAGGCCTTGAGGGCTAGGGAGATGGCTCAGTGGAATAAGCGCTTCCCTGGCAAGCGCAAGGGCCTGAGTTCAATCCCTGGTTTAGCAAAAAAAAAAAAAAAAAAAAAAAGAATATCTATCTTTAAGGCCTTGAACAGTGCCTGACACACAACGTGACTTTGAAGTAAATCTCAAAAACTTCAAAATGTTGAATTAATCAATGAATAAGCAAATAAATCAATAAACAACGTTTCTTAGATGGTTATCTGTCTACAGCAGAGGTCAGAAACTATGGTCCACAAGCCAAATTTACCCTATCATCTCCATCTGAAATTAAAATTTCACTAGAACAGAGTTAAGTCCTTCATTTAAGAATTGCGATTGTGATTTTTATGCTTAAGCAGCAGAGTTGTGTCACTGCAACAGTGACCAATTGCCTGCAAGGATGAAAATATTTACTCTCCTGTTCCTTCCAGGAGGCATTTCCTGAGGCCTGATGTGCGAGATAATCTCTAATTGGCATTCATTTAAAACTCAGAAAATTGAGAAATTTTCTCAGCATCACTACATAAATTGGTGGTGACAGAGGAGGAGAAATGGATTGCAGGCCAGTGAAGCGTAACACCCTAAGCCTGGGAAGCGAATAAGAAAGACATCAGCTGTCTCTTTACTCTGAACAAAACATCTCAACCCTCCCACAAAGACAAACCTCTGAACTGTTCCAACATAGCTCAACACAAATCACTTTTTCTTCTGAGTCTTGACAATGATTATATTTTTCCATAAGATTTTTACATTGCTCCATAGGAAAATACACAGAGGTTCCAAAAGTCGGTAAAATGTGAGATGGCAAAAGCATTCTAGAAACAGACTCAGCAGAGCCCCAGCTTTCATCATTGCAGCAGTATCTAATTATTGCCCTAAACTTTGAGAAACCTGAGACTATGCAAATAAACTCCAGCTGCATGTTATGACAGCACATACAATTTTTAAAAAATTAAAATCCTTTCTTATATGGAAAAATCCTTTGTCTTACAGTGTTTAGAGTTAACCAAAGATACAGTTTAATACAATGTTATAGCTTAATCTAGCACAAATGTTGGAGCAAAGAAAAACACTCTTTTAGATAAAGGAAGAATGCTCAGTGTGTGTAATATAAGACAATATTTTCTGCTTGGTATTGGGGGGCAGTAGGAGGGCTGATGTTCACGTTGGGTCCTAGGGATCCACTTGAGAAAACAGAGAAGTGTGGTGGCTATTGGAGTGGGAAGGGTGGAAGTCTGAAGTCAAGTCAGTGTGGGTTTGAATCACTCACTGGATGTGTGAACTTGAGCAAACCCAATCTGTAAGATGGCAGAGAATGAGCGTATCCATCAGGGTCATAATAACATCAAAATTCAGAGATGCTGCTGGCCATAAATATCATCACAAAACAGCATGCATAAGTTCTGCATGCATAATCAACTGCATCTCAGCTCTCTGGCTCTAATTTCAAGAGAGGCCGGTGACCTTGGATGGAAAGACACCCTGCAGAGACGTCAAGGGGGAGTGACCGGTTTGGTGATCCAAAGTGTGTCTCATGTAATGTAGGTCATAAGTCTGCTGTAAGGCTTCCCTGGTGGACATCCACAGAGTGCTTGGCACAGAGCCCAGCCCAAAGCAGAACCTTTATGAATGACAGGAAGCTGCTGCTCCGCTTACCAAAATGAGATGGCCAAGTCTTCACAGGTACCCACTAACAGGGGCAGCAGGTGCTCTCATCTGGGGGAAGGGTTGGGGCCTCTGGGCCCCCAGCAGCTGTTACCCACCTGCAGAAACAGGTGCTTCCATTTTACTTATCTTTCCCCAAGTAACAAAAATTACTGTTAGAAAGGGCTTGTGTGATGTCATCCTGTGTGCAGCCCCTCAAACTGTTCATGTTAGCTAAGAGGCGAGTCTTAGGAAGGTACAGATGGTGGTATGTTCCTGAAGAAGTAGTCATCACATTAAAATGATGCATGCATGCCCATATTCATGGCAGAGTAATTCTCACAATCTAAGCCCTGGAAACAGCCTACATGCCTACGAGCAGATAAATAGGTAAAAATGTAATATTATATATATGAAATTTATTTGTGCATAATAAATAATAAATCCATGTTATTTTCAGGAAAGTGGATGAATCTTGAATCCACCATGTCAAATAAAATAAAGCAGACAAAGTTAAATATCATGTGGTTTTTCTTCTGTGAAATGTGAAATGGTGGGAAGCAAGGAGGCAGATTTTTATAGCTGGGGACGGGAAATGACGAAATAAGGAGAAGAAACTGAAAGGATTGAATATAATCAAGATACGATCTACACATGTGTTGATTCCCTAAAACAAATGTAAATATCATGTATCACAAACATACCAAAGAAAAAGATTAAAAAAAAAATCCAGTTATTCTGTGAATCCAATGCATTGACGTAATGATACAGGACTTTGTGACCAGAAGGCACTCAAGAAACTTCGCTTAGCTCAACCTTGGAGGAGAGGCAGGTATGAGAACTCAGACTCAAATACCATTTGCTCCTTGAGGAAAGTGAACCCTAACACCTCTTTTCCTTTTTATTTCCATTTTGAAAAATGAGAATTTAATTCTCCCCATGAGTAAAATGACCTTACCCCATTTATCTGAGATCTGGCACACAGTAAAGACTTGTTAAAGGTGAGCTGTTCTTATTGTTAATTATCAAAATCTTAGTGATGATATTCTGATGTTTTTAGTATCAACTAATCAAAGGTAATGGACATTTTCCTTTCTTAGCCAGTTGTTTTAAAGTCACATCAACTCCCAGTTCCTCTTGCCCTTCCATATCAGCAGAGAGAGATGGACTGATTCATGACATTCTTAATTCATCTAAAAAGTAAAGCAACTTTCTCGAATTTTAGAAAGACTGGAATACATTCTGTCAACTCTGGCTCTCTGCATTATTTGCTTTAATTTATTTTGAAATGAGAGTGGCTGGCATTCATTTTTCTAGGTCAGGTAATTCATCTAAAAATCATTTGATTTTAGAAGTTGATTCCTCACATTTTTCCTACACTTGGGAAGGTCAACAGCAGTATGAGGTATGGATATAAGAATATGTGAAAAAAACAAGACATGTCTGCATCTTGTCCTCTGAGTCATCATTATGAAGACAACAATACCCAATGTATTAATTATTGTAACTGTCCTACTAACATGCTTTGAAACTGTTTCACTGCTGTTTTATTTTCTCATTAAAATGAATAGAAATTAAAAATAAATAAATAAAAAGAATGTAAATTGGTGCTGCCACTATGGAAGTCAGTGTAAAAGTGCTTCAGAAAGCTAAAAGTGGAGCTACCGCATTTCAGCGCATACCTGCAGGAGTAAGTGTCGGCACAGTATGGGGACCCCAGTGTACCTTGGCTTATTCTGGCACAGTAACCAAGGCGTGGAGCCAGGCTACATGCCCATTAACAGACGAATGAATAAAAACACACATTTAGTATATATGCATAGTAGAATGTTATTCTACTATGTTTTCACACAGAAGAGTGAAAATCTGTCATTTATAGAAACATGGATGGATTTGGAGACCATGATGCTGAGTGAAATCAACCCAACTCAGAAAGAAAAATATTGCATGTTCTCCTAATATTTGGAACCTAACACAGATTCAATAAAATAGAAAAAGGAAACAGAGAAAAGAGAGAAAATGCTCAGGGAAAGGACAGAAACTTCCTAGACTCCTGACCTATCCTGAACATTCCTAGACATTTCTGACCTTCACCATTGTTCTTTAGGAAAGCAATTGATCCTTCAGGATAAAATTACAATTACCCTTTGGTGTTAGAGCTAAGAAAGTACACTTCCTTAGTGATGGGCAAGGGAGAGCAAGCCTTGTATATAATGTACAATTCCAAAGGGTACCCATTGTGAAATACATACAAAATATATGTGTTCATATGTGTTTGCTGCAATAATTTTCTGGCACTTTTCTCAGTAAAAATTTAAATTTCACTTGTGTATTCATTCCAAAATATTCATTGAACTGTTAATATGTGTCAGTAGTGAAAAAAAATACTGTCCTTTTCTCCCTTAGGACTTACTAAAAATCTAATAGGCAATGCTACCTGAACAACTACAAGAAGTATTATGGAGAAGTAACATAGGGTTCTAAGTGAGCATAGATTTAGGAAAACCTAACCTGGTCTGGGGATGGGCAGGGGAGAATAAGCCTCTACATATAACTTACTGCACAATTCCAGAGGGTATACACATTGCAAACTAGATACTAAATATATGTACTTGTTACAATGATTTTCCTACAGTTGAAGCTCAGATGTCTCAAGGAAATGACACAACGTTAATAGGCACAAAACATTATACAGAGTAGGATGGTCCTAAAGAAAGCCCCTCTCAAAAGACAGCATATGACTTTATAGTTGAAGACCAAAACAAAAAATCCATCAAATCAAGGAAGATAGAAATTTGATCCAAGCAATGAAGAGTTTTGCTAAGGTTAGAGCCCCAAGAGCAAGGCCTGACTTTGTAAGATGATGGGATGCAGACTTTGGCAAAGACAGCTGAAATCTATAGCACCCTGCCATGTAAACGCCATGCATGCCCTCAGCCACTTAGTTCACAAAGTAAACTTGAAAGTAGGTGCTGCTGTTATTCACATTTTATAGGAGAAGAACTAGAGACAAAAAGCAGTAAAACAAAATATAATACCACACAGCAAATGGCCAAGTTTGAGTTTCATCTTGCATGTTTTACTCAGTAATTTAAACTCTTAACCAGTAAGGCATGTTGAGATTAGATTATGAAGGTCCTTAAGAGGTCATTTGCATGTTATTCTCTAAGAATAAGCTATTAAAATTAGTAAACACATTTAACAGTGGTACTGGATACAAGCTCAATATAGATGAGACAGGTTGAGCATCCCCTGGGCTGAAAATCCAAATCTGGAATATTCCAAAATCTAGAACATTTTGAGTGATCACTTGACAACACAAGTGGAAAATTCCTCACCTGACCTCATGTCTCAAGCCATCATCAAAGTGCAAACACAGCAAAAATATTGTATAAAATTACCTTCAGCCTGGATGTGTGAGGTGTATATGAAGCATAGAGGAATTCTGTATTTAGATTTATTTCCCATCCACAAGATTCCTGTACATAGATACAGATATTCCAAAATCTGAAAGACATAACTAAAATCTGAAGCACTTCTAATTTCAAGGAGTTCAGATAAAGGATCATCAATATGTAACTGTATTTTTATATAGCAAAAACAAATATCACATTAACTGCTTCTTAATGTTGTCATAACCCAAGCTATTTTCTTTAACCTTGAAGAGAAACAACAGCAAGAAAAATCCTTTTGAGTCATAGCATTTTCAATGACTGCACTGCAGTTAATCTTCAGAGCCTGTGGAGCAAGACAGAAGGTAGGAAGAAAGATTCTGAGGCATGCAGAAAGCCAAAGTTATGCGTGAAGAAAATAGTAGCCCGCAGTGGTCCTACAAGGTGGTAGGCAGACTGTGAAGCACAATAAGATCTCCCCTTGCTCAGAAAAAAATAGTGGGTCAGCTGTAAGACATGAAGAAGCTTTCAAAAGTTGCTAAGGGCAAGACTTTAACCCTTGATAAACTGAAAATCCTAAGATAGCTCTTAAAACATCTGAACCAATATTGAGCTGAACCTAACTGAAATGTCCAGTAAGCTAGTTGTTGATAACTACAGTTTATCTACAGATTGGATTCCTCAGTCTCCTTTCTGGCAGCCTGTTGGAAGAGGTAGCATGGCCTTTGCTACAAATTAAACCTATTTACTTCTATTTCTACTATCTTTGAACATAGAAAATGTTGAGACACAGAAGGTGTCAAATGCCCATGCTCAAAAGGGAAAATATATAAGATCAGTCACAGAATTACATGCAATGTTGAAATCATTAAGGTAGAAATTTAAAATTACATATATATTAAAGAATGAAATGATTTTAACAGTACTAAGTTAACAAAGTTATACACAATATTCATGGATTAAATTATAGATTGGTCTATAGATTCAATATAATAACACATCAAAATACTGGAGAGTTTTTGTTAAAACTTGAAAAACTCATTTTTAAGTGTGTGGATATTTAAGGGACTGAGAACAATGAAGACATTTTTAATGAAAATAGATAAGAAAACTTGCTTTATCAGGAATCAAGACTTATTTATGTAATTATTATAATGTAGTATCAGCACTAGAATAGATTAACTAAATAAGAAAGGAATGTCTAGAAAGAGACTTACATGTGGACATATACTCTTCTCATACCCTACTGGAAATGGACAATTAATTCAACCTTTTAAAAGTGAAAGAGGTCAGTACTATCTAATAACACTGAAAATGCACATTTCATGATACAGCAATTCCCATTCCTCACTGAATATGTTTAGTATTAACAGGTTCCACAAATAAAAATATAAGGTATTATTTAAATTTAAATCTCAAATAAAGAATGAATAAATTTATTCTAGGTATATATAATACAATATTTTGGATATATTTATAGCAAAAAGTATTCTTCATTTATCTGAAATTCAAATTTAACCATATGTCCTAAATTTTATCTGGCAACCTTAAATATGCTCCAGAGAAATTCAAGCACACACTTACCAGCAGGGATGGATAAGAATACTCATTAAATTATTTATAATCATTGAGATCTGTAAGCTGCCTAATTCTATCAACAATAGAAAGGAGAAACAAATTGTGATATATTCATACATTGTAACATGGTGCAACAATCAACAGAGATGAATGCAAGCCAGACTCAACAACATAGATAAATAAGCTCTATATATATATACTATAATTTCATTTATATGTTGTTGGAAAAATGACAAAATAAACTGTGTTTAAGAAGACAGGCTTAGGTAGTGTATTATGAGGAGATTTTCATGAATCATGCAATAATGTGATAACCTGTCTTTGTATTTCATAATAGTGACTGAAATAATGGAGTTCTCAGGTCACATGGACTTGCATCTATTTTTCTGATCTATACGTTGAGTCTTTTAAAGTAATTCTCAAGAACTTGGAAAAATAGGTCTACCACCGTTTCCTATGTGTGCTCTCTTAATAAAGTTCATCTCCAAGTCTAGGGTTCCTGGAGGCTTCCTTCTACTTCACTTTTATACTTCCTGCCTTGAAACATGACTTTTAAAAATTATCAAGTGCTCATGTCACAGTCTTTCTCTGCCTATCAGTGCTCACCTTTCATCAGTAAGCATCAACTTACTTACATGAAAAAGATTGAAAGGGGAATAATTTTAAACTTACTGATCCCTGAGAGAGGTGATCTACTTCTGAATAAATGCACATAGATGTTCTTGTGACCAAGTAGATCCCTAAATCTTTATTTTTTCCAGAACCGGGGATTGAACTCAGATCCATGCACTTGCCAGGGAAGCGCTTTTTCTACTGAACCATCTCCTCAGCCCTGATCCCTAAGTATTGGAAGGCCATATTATTTCTCTGCTGTCATCAAGTTACTGCCATAGAACTTTATTGATGGAGCAATCGTGGGGCTCACAATGGAGTTCAGAGTGACCTGAGGGTCGCTCTGGAAGCCTGTTAAAGATGGAGCTAAAGCCACCTTACCCTAGGAATCTGCATTTCAAGATCTTTCCAAAAATTCCTTTGCACTAGAAAGAGAACCTCTGCCTTTGGGTCAGACCACTGAAGCACCGCAAACTCTAAGGAACAGCAAATTAGTGACAGAAACTCGACTGGAGCCACAGGACCGGAGCTACCACAACTGCACGGTCTTCCCTAATATTACAACATGTGGCTCAGAAATGCCAACGTAAGACAAAAAATCAAATTCCCCAACCTTCCTTCTCCCCTAATCTCTTTCTGTTAGTTAGGTCTTGAGATAATCAGCAACTGTAAAGGATAAAAGTGACAATTTTATATTCCTAATGTGTGCCAAGTATTTCTTCCCTGATGAAGCACACATGATATTTAATTTCTAGGTTTCTTTTGCAGGCAAGAAACCATGGTGTGCTCCAGATTTGTAGCTTTTGCTGGAACTGGGAATGCAACCTATTATAACAGAATAGGCAATCTTTGTGCATGGTTTGAAGGCAGGCCCACAGCTTTGAACAATCACAGAATATTCTGTGATCTCAACGACTTCCCAGGTAGGTTGTAGTTTCCTCTGTCTTCTCTTGTCTCTGATTACTTCCTCTACCTCAGCCAAACCAGGTCCTCACAAGCCCACACATATGCCCTGGAGTAGAAATATTTGGCAGCCAAAGGCCAATATGTTTCCTTCTGCTGGCCCATCTCCGTGCTTCACAGAGGGAGACATTTGCCAGGAACCAATCTACATATTAAAAAACAGAATCTTGTACCTGAGAAGTGCACGCTTTAGCAAAGCTTGGGAGCACTGAAAATCAACAGCACTAAGACTCTTCACCATTAGACTAGACTGCTGGCAAGAGGTAAAATGGTACTTCAATGGAAAAACATGCATGGAAAAGGTTTACAAACCCCCAAAGCACTGTGTCCGACTCTCCTCACTGAGGTAGGTAGGCCCAGCTTAACTCTGGCTCTGTGTTATTCCTGTGACCATACGGTATCCTCTGGTCAGGAAGCAGCCATCCCAGGATAAGGTTTCCCAGGGATTAGAAAGATGCCACCTATACGTAGGCCTATCCCCACCACAGACAGCATATGCTTTCCAGAAAAGGTACGTGAAGGAGTTGGGAAACAAAATATGCTTTCAGCTTGCTAACACTTAGGGTTCGGTGCAGCTGTGTAAGGACCTGCATTCTTGTTCTAGTGCAGGACTTGGTTCATTGTAATGTGTTTAATAACTGCTGTGCTATGCTAATTATATATGTGGACATGCTGGAAACAGATTTGTGTTTCTGTACATATCAAATTGATTATTGTTTTTAGAAGAGAGAACAGCTTTCCCTCTCTTGATTACAGTAATAATAATGATAATAATCACTAACATTTATTTAGCACTTATTACAAGAAGTGTTTTGCTTTGAATCTCAAATAGGATCCTTATAACCATCTTATGAGAATGCAGTCATTATTTCAGTTTTGTAGAAGATGAAACCAAGACATACATTATTAAAATGGTCCAAAGTTACACACCTTGTAAAAAGATGTGATTCAAATTCACGCAATTGGAATTTGGAGCTAATGTTATTAATCAACTGTACAATATAGCCTTTCTATTATTAATGCACAAGAAATTATGGTGGACTGAATTTTAAAAAATTTGTCCAGTTCTTCATTTATTCAATAAAAACTATTTCAGTACCTGCTCGTATGAGACACTGGGCCTTGTTTCTGAGAAGATGAGGACAATTCCGCCTCAAGGATCTCATCTGTGGGAGACAGACATCTAAATAAATGATGGCCAGTGGAAAAGGATGAATCATTGAAACTGCCTGCAATGTGTTTAGTGAGATTGCAGTCAGGGGAAGGACCCTGGAGGAAGCCAGTCCACCTAGGTTCTAAAGGTGAGGAGCTATCGAGGAGAGATAAACAGAAGGAATATTCCAGACAGAGTGGCTTCTACCACGCTCTTCTGCACACATTGTCCCCAGCTGGTTAGGGGGAGAGACACAGACCCAGCTTCCTACTCTCCAAGAATGACAGTGACAAGTGTGTAGTGTGCTCACTACATGGATGCAAATAAAGCTTTCTGGTAGCACAAGGAAGGAGGGGTTTTATGTTCAATTTCTTTGCCAGGTGGGAAAGACATGAACTATTCAGGCATAATTAATTTGAATCTGTTTTGGAAGGCTAAGGGGAGTTTTACAATCTGGAGTAGTGGAATTAAGGAGTGTAAATTGTTCTGAGCAAAAGTCATCCATTATGAATGGGAACTAATGCATATGGAGTTATAGAAAAGGAACCGAGTGGCCTAGCATCTACGCCTGAAAGCCCAAAGCGAAGAGTGAAGCATCTGTTGAAATGTGGGCACTATAGATAGGCCAGGTAGAACTCATGTTACTTTAGTTGCTCTCCAACCTGCTTTTAGCTGTAGAACCCTTCTCTCTCATAAAGATAAAACTCTAAGTACTTAACAGTTAAAACTGGAGATGTTCTGGTTGGCCTGTGGCTGAGGAAGCCCAGGATCCAGGCTGCTCCACTACTTTCCAGAGTTCTGTGAAATACAATTTAATTTCACCCCCAGTCTGGAGAGGAGGACATTTTCAGCTCTGCTCTATGGCTGAGACCGGCAACAGACATACCAGTATTATTTCCGCCAGTGGCGGGTTTGATTTAGACATCACTGTTGGCTTGATTTATACCAGCAACAAGACAGCTATTCACACCTGACCAATGGGTAATGAAGCCTCGGGTCTGCTTGGACAGGGATAGCCTAAGAGAGGCACTTGAGGGCATCTGTTTACCACTTGGAATTTGCTGCCCTGAGGCTATTTTCTACTAAATGGAATCCTGAGGGCTGGAAAGAGTCAGTCAACACAACTTCAGACCTACCTCACCCTTTCCCACGGAGAAGAAACTTGCCCACTGGGAGAATTTGGCTCCATGCTGAGGATTCACTGCCAGAAAGCGAAAGGCTCCACTGTGTCTACACACCTGGAAACCCTCAGGAGGAAAGAGCTAGGGAAGGAATATCTCATTTGCAGTTTCCAAAAGCCTATCCCAACAGATCAGGAGAAATAATTATCCCTGAAAGAAATATGCCTGAAGAAACCCATGACTTGTCAAAGAGATAATCCCTGAGAGAACATGTCAGATAAAATACAGGACACCTGCTAAACTTGAATTTCACTCGAACAACAAATTACTATTTGAGTACATCTCAAATGTTGCACAGAGTAAATGGATACTAAAAATGATTTACTTGAGATTCAAATGTAACTGGATTGTTTGCATCTTTGCCAAATTCAGCAAACGTAGCTCCAAGCATCTTGCCCCCATGGAGCAGTGACTCTTCCTTATCTGCCATTGAAAAGACTGTCAGCCTGGTTTCCAGTCCAAGGATTTCCTGTGTGTCCTTTTGAGTAGGAGCTCAAGCTTCTCCAGGCAACACCGGCATTCACCCCCTCCAGCTACAGGAAAGGGGCTGCACCCTCCAGAGCCCCACGCCCTTCCAGCACGTGTCTTTTGAAGTCCTAGCAGGTTGGTCAGAGGCCAGAGTGAAGTTTGGCAGAGGATGGGATTAAAGAGTCCTAGTTAGTGCCTGATGAATAAATGTTTACAACAGCCACATTCCCTCCTTGACTAGGTGGAGAGTTTCCAGCCGCACCGCATCTTCACTAGGCAAGGTGTTTGCTTTGTTGTTAGATGTAAGTTGTTGGTGTGCTACTGCTGCTGCAAACAGAAGCCATCTGTGGAGAGTCCGCAAACTGGAAACTTTTCAAGGAAGAGTGGGAGATAACTCATACTGTCTGCTGACCCTGCTGAATATATATTTGAAAAGAAGAGTGTAAGCTAAATCACACCCCCAAGGGTAAGCCCAAGCCAAGGCCAGACCCTGACAAATACTGAGTGGCAATAAGCAGGTTTTATCCTCTGTTTTCTCGTTTTCTAAATAACATACATTGAAGAGAGGTTTGCTTCCCTTGCTAGCTCCAATTTATCAGGGAACATGGTAGCTGCCAATTTTTTTCTAGTGTATCTTATATGCGAGCATAGCAGCAGGAAAGGGATGCTGCTATAAATTATAGCTGGTCTGTTCCAGTAGAGTTTCCAAACCTGCATATCATCCTGAATGGTTACAGTCAGAGTAAAGCAAGCAGAAGAGTGTACATAACAGGCTTACCATAGAAGAGCACTTGCCCCTCACTTTGCAGGCCATGAAAGGACTCTAAAGGGTCTACTCTCCCCAGTTCTATTATGCTGAGACACTTGTAATGGTAAGTGCAATTCCCAAACACATAGGATGCCAGGAATGGAGAATTTATGGCTAGAGAAAGGGAGGCAAGAATGAAATTTATTCTGTCACTTCCTTGATTGTTCCCAATATTGTGGGGCATCTAGGACCTGCCTTCTTCCTCCCTAAACTCATATGTGCTTTTGTGTGTGAGATGAAGAGACAAACCTATATAGAAAAAGAGACAGGGGCCTGGAAGATGGCTCAGTAGAATAAGCACTTCCCTGACAAGCACAAGGGCCTGAGTTTAATCCTGGGTTTTGAAAAAAAAAAAAAAGAAAGAACTAAAAATAGAGACAGAAAGGGAGGGGGGCAGGGACAGGGAGTATGAAAGCCTGAGAGATGAAGGTAGAGGAAAAAAGCCCTACTGCTTCCTCCCAAGCCAGCTTACTTGCACACAGCACAGAATCTGCATGCCTCGAGGGCTACATAGCTCCTTGAGAGAGCTAACCCTGCTAGAACTTAATGACTTCGACTGAGGAAAAATTTAACTCAATTCTGACCAAGTTTTCTTTGGAATATATAGGTCAGGGAAAACAGCAACTCGAAGCCATCATGGGAATATGTCCTGGACAGATGAAAGAGTGATGTGAAGCTATGTCTCGTGCATGGCAGGGGTAAGAAAAGAAAGATAATCAACTTGTGAAAATAGACAGTTATCAATTTAGTAGAAAGAACAAACATTGACAGGTAGGATTTCTTCCAGGTGTATTTTATCTGTGTAGATTCTTGCCATATAATTTAATTGATTATCTTGTGGTTCTCCAAAGTCAGAGTCCATTAGATTCATCTAGAGAACAGTTTTTGTTTTTTTTTCAGAAAGGAAAACAAGTAAAAAAGTGAAATGTAGGACCTTGCCCTCAGTTTCTCTTTTTCAAAGTCCTTCTGTATAAGCATATTTCAGAAATATTAAACAGACAGACAGAAGGAATAAATTCCAGTATTCATTAGCACAGTGGGGTGGCTATAGCACACAATATGATAAAGAGATGGAAATACTAATTACCATGATCTGATCAATACACATTGCATACATGAATAGAAATATCACACTGTACCTTATAAATATATACAGGTCAAATACTAATAAAATTAAAAACACTTGAAAAACTCAAAGGATACTTTTCATAAAACAAAAAGAATCACGGGAAAAAGGAATGACTGAGTGAAAGGGAAAAAAAGCAAAAAAGAATGAAAGAGAAAGAAAAGAAAGGAAAAACAGAAGAGAAAGGAAGGAAAAGGAAATAAGGAAGGAAAAAAGAAACCAAGAAAGAAGCAAGAAGGAAGGAAGGAAGGAAGGAAGGAAGGAAGGAAGGAAGGAAGGAAGGAAGGAAGGAAGGAAGGAAAATTGATCTGGGTAATTTGTAAACAGGTAAAGCAACCTTCCAAGCTCCTGGCACAAAGCAAGAAGCAGCAACATGAAATCGATGGTAAGGACTTGGTAGTAAGACAACTTCCAGCTTCACTTCCACAGCCTGTTACTTGCTAGTTTATGATCACTGCTAATTACTTAACCCTATTAGAACTCAGACTCCTCATCTACAAATACAAGATGCTACATGTGGCATGATGCATGCCTCCTCAGGTAGACTCAGTATGAAGCATGGAAGGGACTTGGCAGGAAACTTGCCCAAATAAAGCTTGGTAAGAAATTACTGTTACCAGCCTTAGGGGCGGTCCACCACCATCCCCATCTGGCATCATTTACATCGTTATAGACGGCCTAATTGGTGCTCAGGTGTGAGCTCACGAGTCTGCTTCTTTTATTTGGCTTGTAAGACTAAGGGTCTCACTATTCACTCTCCCTAAGTATAAAGATGAAGAAGTTAAATAGTCTTCCTCATGTAGCTCGGGTGGGAATGAAAGGCTTCTTATTTTCCCCTCAGCTATCTCTGAGCTGTAGCACCCTTAGAGGACGGAGACTGACAGTGCTTGGCAAGGTTCATGCCTAAGCTAGATGCTATATGGTCCTAGAGTTAAGTTAGTTGGGTTTTTTTGTTTGTTTGGTGATTTTTTTCAAATCTTATGTATACATGTATAGAAATTTCATACTATATCTTGTAAATATATACAGCTAAAATACTAATAAAATTAAAAACTAGGGTGAATAATGTGAGCCTTTCTCTTACAGGCCCTTTTAATTTTAAAGAAAAAAAAGAGTAAAAGCTACAATACAAAATTTCAAAACAAGAGGGTAAAAATGGTTAATACATTGTGTATTGTTATCTCTAAAGTGTTTGCTCAGATTACAAGATATAGGCATGAAAACTGATCAAACAATTTAAGCATAAACCTTTCTTTTCAATGAAATAATAGAAATTAGTAGTATAATTGTCTTTTTTTTCATTTTGTACAGGGTCTACAGGGTCTCACTACACAAATTAGAATCATAGTGATACTCTTGTTTTCAGCCTCCCTATATCTATCTATCTATCTATCTATCTATCTATCTATCTATCTATCTATCTATCTATCATCATCATCTCTTCACCATCATAATACTCCATTGAATAAAAATACCACATCTTCTTTATTCCTTGGTGGATGGTCATCTCAGTTGTTTCCAAGTTTTACCTATTACAAATCGTGCTGCTACAAACATGAGTGCACATTATCGCTATGGTGTGGTAGTTGATCCACTGTGTCAATTTAGCTGAATTGGCTCAGGCAGTTCCAGGCAGCAGTTCCCCACCTTTCAGGCAGGCAGAGCTCAAACTGGGGCATGATTGGTTCCACCCTAGAGCATGATTGGGCCCACCCTGGCATGCGATTTGTTCCACCCTAGAGCCAAGGCCCGCCCCAGGGTGACTCAACACAAAAACTGTATATGAAGGAGTTGAGGAAAGCTTCCGGGCTGCTCGGCCCTGCTTCCTTGGGGAAGTCGCAGTCTTGGGAGGAGCTTGATCTTCACAGCTGCACCACTTGGAGGTGCTCTGATCTTCGATCTTTGCAGTGGAGTGCCACTCTTCAGTGGCACAGTGAGTGGAGAAGAAGCTTGATGGGTGAAGCCTGCGCAGTGAGTGAAGAGAGAGGCTTGATGGGTGCTGCTCTGTTGCTCCTTCTCTGTTCTTTGTTGTTTTCTGCTGCCATGAACTTATCATTTGTCTTAGAGCTAGTGGAGTATGAACTAAAACCTCCACGAACTGAGAGCTAAGTAAACTTTTCCTTCCTTCATTTTGAGTGTTAAGTGTTTGTCCCAGCAATGAGTAAAAATGGACTAAGACATGTGGAATGTTTTCAGTTCTTCTGAAAAAATACCCAGGAGAATAGCTACGTTGAATGGGACCTCCAATCCTAATTTCTTTGAGGAATCTCTACACTTATTTCCATGATGGTTTCCCCGGTCTAGACTCTCACCAACAGTGCAGAATTCCTTTTCGCCCCACAGCCTATCCATCATTTGCTATTGTTTGATTTCTTGATGACGGTCATTCTTTTTGAGGTGAGATGGACTTTCAGTGTTGTTTTCATCTTCATCTCTCAAATGATCAATGATGTTGAACATATTTTTATTTATTTATTTGCGAGTTGTGTTTCTTTATCTGAGAAGTGCATGTATCTCAGATGCCCATTTCTCGATTTTCTTTAAATTTGAGTGCCGGATTCTCAATTCTTTATGTGTTTTAGCTGTGCTGTGTGTGAGGGATAGTTGGATAAAATTTTTCCCCACTCTATGGGCTGTCTTTTTGCTCTGTTAGTAATTTCGTTTGATGTGCAAAAGCCTTCTTAATAAGATAAGATCCCAGTTGTTGCTTCTTTGGAGTATTTTCCATGCAGTTTGGGTTTTGTTTATGAAGTCTCTGTCTACCCCTATGTCTTCAAGATTTCTGCTTTCTCTTTCAGTGGATTTACTGTTTCTGTTTTAATGTTTAGATCTTTGGTCCATTTTTACTTTAGTGCATGTTGATAGATAGCACATGGGTTTAACCGTAGTTTTTGGCATGCAAAGAGCCAGTTTTTCCACTACTATTTATTTATTCATTCATTTTTATTTTGTAAATAGCAGCTTTATTAAAATATTATTTATTTAACATAATTTGCCATATCAAGGTGAATATTCAATATTCTTCTTTATAGTACATGTACATTTAGGTAATCATTATCAGTATCTAATGGTAGAGTGTTTCCATCTTTCTCACAAGAAACTCTGTACTCATTAAAAGTCATAACCCACTTTTACCTTCCTCATCCTTGATTAGGCTCTAATTTTATGTATAAATTCCCAGATAAATGTAATCATATATTACATGGGCTTTTGTGATGAATTTTTTTTTTGCTTAGCATCATGTTTTCATGGTACATTCACCTTGTCAGGAAATAATCATTCATTCTTTTTATTAACAAACAGCATTCCATTGTAGGGCTATATAACATTTATTGATACACACTTGGATTATTTCCACTTCTTGACAATTATGAGTAATTTGCTGTAACAATTTATGCTGAGATTTTACTATGGGCATATGTTTGTAATTCTGTTGGTTATATTCCTGTGAGTGGAACTGCTGAACCATATGGAATTTTCTGCCTTTACCTTTTGAAGGACTACCTAACACTTTTAAAACTCAGATGCACATTAACATTCCCATGAGCAGTGAAGCACCACTTATTACAGAAGCTATCTTTCTTGCAGTGAACTTGTTTTGAACCCTTTGCCAAATATAAGGTGGCTGAGTGTGTTTGTAGGTGTGTCTGCATCTTGCAATCTGCTCCACTCATCTTCAGGTCTTTCTTTTTTGCCAATATCATGCTAAGTGTATCACAGTAGCTGTGTAGCATAATTCTAAATTAGGCATCGTGATGCCTCCTCCTTTGCTTTGCTGCCCAGAATTATTTTTACTGTTCTGGGTATCTTCTATTTCTAAATGAATTTTAGAGTTTTTATCTCTAACTCTGTAAGGTATGTGAATGATATTTTGATTAAAACTTCATTAAATTAGTTAAACAATTTTGGGAGTATTGCCATTTCAGTATGTTGGCTCTCCCTATCCATGGGCAAAGGATATCTTCCTATTTTTTGATATGTTCTTCAACCTCTATTTTCAAAGTGCTATACTTTTGAATGTATAGAAATTTTGCTTTCTTTGATAGATTGATTCTTAAGTATTTCATATTATGGATGTTATTGGGAAGAGTGTGGTTTCCCTAATTTTTATCTCAGTGAGATTATTATTTGTGTATAGGAATGCTATTGATTTTTGAGTGTTGACTTTGTATCCAGCTACACTACTGAATTTAGTTATTAAATCTAAGAGTCTGTCTCATTTACTTTTTTCTCATTGATGGGACAAAATACCTGACACCCAGAATTAAGGAAGAAAAGGTTTGTTTAATTTACAGTTTGTGGAGGTTTCCGTCCCTACTCAGCTGGCTCCAAGGCAAAGTGGCACACAGCAGAGGACAACAGTCCATGGTGGCGAAAACAACAAAACAGCAACAGCAAAAAGGGAGGAGCAGTAGCAGTAACAGAGAGTGAGCCTCATTCTCTTCCTTATATTGCATTCAGACTCTCCACCTCAGGGCAAGTGTAGCCCTCACACCCATAATCCCTGCATTCAATTATGGATTAATCACACACTCTAGAAGCCTACCCTAGGACATGAGGCTTTGGGAAGACAACTAGACACAAATCATAGCAAAGTTTTTTGGTGGAGTTATTGGGATCTTCTATGTACAGTATTATGTTATCTGTGAATAATGATCATTTAACTCTTTCTTATTCTTATGCCATTGATTTCTCTATCTTATATAATAGCTCTAGCTAATATTTCTAAAACTGTATGGAATAGAACTGGTTATCATGGAAATCTTTGTCTTTCCCTCATTGTAGAATGAAACCTTTCATTGTTGTCCATTTAGTATGATGGTGGCTGCCATTTTGTCACAGATGGCTTTGTAAAGACCATGTATTCTATTTTTCTGTAGAATGTTTCACATGAATTTTCTCCATCTATTGAGATGATCATGTGACTTCGTCTTTTTTTATATGTATATTTTATTTTATTTTTAATATTATTATTTTTATTGAAGAAGAAATAGCAATGAGACAGTTTCCAGACAAATTAATAGGATATATTCAATAAATTAATACATTGCAAAATGTTTTTGTAACGTTTTTGTGTTGTATAAGGTGCATACATAATATTATACTTACAGACATTATTATAACAGTATAACAGATATATCTAATCAGTGAATGAAGAGCATGTAGCTATTTGGTTATCTTATTTTTTATAGCTGAATTATATCACTGATTCAATAATGGATACTTTGTACCTTGTTATCTCCCCAGTGTCTGTCCATAGTACTAGAAGCCAACATAATATCTTGTCCAAACACTGTTAGTGCAAAGTTTGCTTCACATAGAATTATGCAGAAGCACAACATATATATCCTAAGTGTACTGATTATACACACACATCATGATTCTTCATTGGTATCCACCTTTTTCTCAATACCTGTCAAACATGAGCACTCCATTGTCATTAAACCAATTTAGGTGCATGAACTTGGTGACACAATCCAACACAGTGCAGCATTCTACAATAATAGTGAGTTATCTGAAGAAGTTATTGACTGCAGCCATTTACAGCTCAACTTATTACTATGGTCCCATGTAATAAACCTCATTTTTGTACTTTACTGCTGGATGGTTAAGACCAAGATAGAGCAGGACCTATACACCAAAAGATGTAGCGTTTGTTTGTGATGAGGTAAGTGATGTCTGCTCAGGGTTTATCTTGTAATCCTGTACCTTACTCTGTAGATCCTTTGTCAGTGTCATCCATGTGGATAAGTCACAGCCAATGCTTGACCAGTTTGCTCACTATGAGAGCCTGAGAGAAAGTTTTCTCTCCATGTGACTCTCCCCAGGCACACTATACATCATCAATCTCTTTCCTCGGTGGCACCATAATGTCCTTGATCAGAAAATTTGGGGCACAACTGAGTTTCATGATAATACAGCACAGGTTCTCCTATGCCCTGAGTCCTTGCTGACCTTGAAAGGCTAGGACCAAAATGTTGGCTGGCCTTGCAGCTCTTCTATTTCTCCAATTTTGATCTGTGAACTTAGGTTGTTAATCATCCAGAAGAAAAGCTGATTAGTACCCTGCAGCATATGCCGTTCAATTTTCCCTATCTGATTCAATTGTCTTTAGTTGTACATCTCTATTTGTATTTCTTCTTTTGATTTCTTATACTAGGGAGACTAAAGATATTTGCACATGTGTGTCTGGTTTATTGCACCTACGAGTACATGTTCAAGTGGCATCCAGTTCAATATAAATGCTTCAAGTTTATCATTCTTTATAGCTGAGTAATACTCCATTATATAGAAATACCACATCTTTTTCAACCTTTCCTCATGTGATGGACATCTTGGTTGTTTCTAAGATTTTGCTATCACAAATTGTGCTGCTATAAACATAGGTACACATATATCACTATATATAATGATTTCAGTTCCTCTGAGAAAATTCCTAGTAGGGGGATAGTCAGCTTGAATGGGATTTCCAGTCATACTTTTTTAAGCAGTCTCCACCCTGACCTCCACAATGGTTGTACCAGTCTCCATTCCCACCAGCAGTGGACAAGTGTTTCCTTTTCCCCACAATGTCTCCAACATTTGTTGTTGGTTGATTTCCTTATGATAGCCATTCTTTCTGGAGTGAGATGGTATCTCAGTGTTGTTTTTATTTGCATTTCACGGATGGCTAGCAATGTGGAGCACTTTTTCATATATTTACTTGCTTCTTTAATTTCATCCTCTGAGAAGTGTGTATTCGTCTCAGATGCCCATTTCTGAATTGGATCTTTAAATTTGAGGGCCCTGTTATATCTTAGTTCTTTATATATTCTAGACAGCAGACCTTTGTCTGATTGCTTATTAGTTAGAATTTTTTCAAAATTTGTGGGTTGTCTTTTCACTTTGTTGACAACTTCTTTTGAAGGGCAGAAACTCCTCAAGAAGAGTCAATCCCTGTTGTTGATTCTTTCAAGTGCTTCCCGTACAAATATATATTTGTTCATGAACTCTTTACCTACCCCTATGTCTTCAAGAGTTCCTATTTTTTCTTCCAGGAGATTGAGTGTTTCGGTTTTAATGTTTCGATCTTTAATCCAATTTTGACTTTAACTTAGTGCACGGTGATAGAGCGGGGTCAAGTTTTAGTTTTCAGCATGTAGAAAGCACCACTTGTTTTCCAGCACCACTTGTTAAAGAGGCGATCTTTCTTCCAGTTAGCTTGTTTGGCTGCTTTGTCGAAGATCAGATGGCTGAGTATGTTCATAGATGCCTCAGTGTGTTCTAATCTATTCCATTGATCCTCAGTTCTATTTCATTGACAATACCATGCTAATTTTATCACAGTGGCTTTGTAATATAATTTCAAGTCAGGAATTGTGATGCCTCCTGCCTTGTCTTTATTGGCCAAGATTGCCTTTTCTATTCTAGGTCATTTGTGGTTCCAAATAAATTTTAGGAATGATTTTTGTAGGTCTGGAAGGTATGTTGGTGGCAGTTTGATAAGGATTGCATTAAATCTGTGCAGAAATTTTGGGAGTATGGCCATCTTCACGATGTTGGTTCTTCCTATTCAGGATCATGGAATATCTGTTTTCTGAAATCCTCTATAATCTCTTTTCTTAGGGTGTTGTAATTTTCTGTGAAAAGATCTTTTACTTCCTTGGTTAATTGAACTTCATGGTATTTCATTTTCTGAGGAGCAATTGTAAAAGGTTTTGTTTCTATTGTTTCCCTTTCAGTGTGCTTGTTATCTGTGTAGAGGAATGCTATTGACTTTTGGGTACTGACTTTGTATCCTGCTATGCTACTGAATTTCCATATCAGTTCTAGTAGTTTCTTCATGAAATATTTTGGGTCTTCCAAGTAAAGTACCATGTCATCTGCAAATAGTGATAATTTAACTTTTTCTTTACTTATTCTTATTCCTTTTATTTCTTCCTCTTTTCTAATAGCTGTTGCTAATGTTTCCAAAACTATATTGAATAGGAGGGGTGATCGAGGACATCCTTGTCTTGTATTGATTTAAGAGTAAAAAATTTCAGTTTTTCCCCATTTAGTATTATATTAGCTTTTGGGTTGTGATAGATGGCTTTTATCAAGTTAAGATAGAGTCCATCTTTTCCCATTTTCTGTAGGACCTTGAACATGAATGAGTGTTGGACTTTGGCAAAATCTTTCTCTGCATCAACTGAGATAATCATGTGGTTTTTAGATTTCAGTCTATTAATATAGTGTATTATGTGTATAGATTTTCAAGTATTGAATCATCCTTGCATCCCTGGGATGAATCCTACCTGGTCATGGTGTATGATCTTCTTGATGATATGCTGTATCCTGTTTGCTAGGATTTTTTTGAAGATTTTGTGTCTATGCTCATGAGGTAGATTGGCCTATAGTTCTCCTTTTTGGTTCTGTCTTTCCCTGGTTTTTGAATCAGTATAATACTTGCCTCCAGAAATGATTTGGGGAGGACTGCTTCCTTTTCAATTTCACTGAAGACTTTGAGGAGTGTAGGAATTATATCTTCTATAAATTTCTTGTAGAATTCACCTGTGAATCCATCAGGACCTGGACTTTTCTTTGTCAGTAGGCTTTTTATTACGTATCATATTTCATTGGCTGTTATTGGCTTATTGAGAGTTGTTATATCTCTTGGTTCAGTTTTGGCAATTTGTGCCTTTCAAGGAATCTGTCCATTTCTTCTAGGTCTTCTATTCTGTGAGTGTAAAAGTTCTCAATTTAACTATTGATAATCTTCTGAATTTCCGCTGGGTCTGTGGTGATTTCACCCTTTTCCTTCCTTATTGCATGTCCTTGAATTTTTTCTTTCCTCTTTTTGATGAGGGTGGTTAGAGGCTTATCAGCTTTATTTAGTCTTTCAAAGAACCAACTTTTTTTGTTTTTGGATTCTTTGAACTGTTTTCTTCATCTCAATTGAATTAATTTCTGCTCTAATCTTTATGATTTCTTCCCATCTTTGCACTCTGGGTTTCATTTACTCTTCTTTTTCTACATATTGGAGATGCAACTTTGGGGTATTTATTTGTTCCCGTTCTGTTTTCCTAATGGGTGAGTTCATAGCTATGATTTTTCCCTGTAAGAACTGCTTTCGTCACATCCCATAAATTCCAGTAAGTTGTGTTTGAATTTTCATTGAATTGTAGATATTGTTGAATTTCTTGTTTTATTTCTTGTCTGACCCATTGATTTCTGAGTATGGTGTTTAATTTCCATGAATTTAGCGGGTTTTTCTGGTTTCTTTTGGCATTTAGTTCCAGTTTCATAGGACTGTGGTCAGATAATATGCATGGGATAATTTCTGTTTTCTTGCATATACTTACACATGACCTCTGGACTAGTATGTGGTCTATTTTGGTAAATGACCCGTGTGCAGCTGAAAAAAAATGTGTATTCAGCTGTGGTTGGGTGGAACACTCTGTTTATGTCCACCAGGTCCATTTGTTTCAAGCTCTGGTTCAGTTCTGCTACTTCTTTGCTAATTTTTTGTCTGGTTGATCTATCTTTTTGAGATAAGGGGGTGTTAAGTTCTTCTGTTAAGATTGTTGTCTTAGATATTAGGTTTTTCGTGTCCTTTAAGGTTTGTCTTACACAGTTAAGTGCTCCTGTGTTTGATGCATAGATATTTATGATTGTTACCTCTTCCTCTTGAATTTTTCCCTTAACCAATATGTAGTGGCCTTCTTTATTTCGTTTGATCCTTCTTGCTTTGAAGTTGAGACTGTCTGAGAACAGAATTGCTACTCCTGCTTTTTTCTGAGGTAATGGAGCATGTAGTATTGTTTTCCATCATTTGACTTTGAACCTATGAATGTCTTTTAGAGTTAAGTGTGTTTCTTGTATACAGTATATTGTTGGGTTTTGTTTCCTAATCCACTGTGCCAGTATATTTCTCTTAATTGGTAAAATGAGTCCATTTACATTGATGGTTATAATTGAAATGTGTTGACTCATGTTTGTCTTGATATTTACCTGTTGTTCTTTACTCCTTTGTATCTTGTGTTTAATTGTCTGGCCTGTTTAGTGGGTTTCTTCTGTTCTTATTCGTGGAGTTCTGGTTATGGTGGTCTCTCTCTAGAACATCTTTCAGTAGCCTGTGAAGGGATGGCTTTGTCATCATGAAATTCTTTAGTTCTTCTTTGTTGTGGAAGTATTTCACTTCTCCATCAAACTTGAAAGAGAGTTTTTCAGGGTATAATAATCTTGGCTGGAATTTGTTTTTGTACAGGACTTAAAGAACTCTGCTCCATGCTCTCCTTGCCTTCATTGTTTGTGTAGAGTACTCGGCTGTAATTCTGATGGGTTTTCTTTTGAATGTGATCTGCCTGTTCTCTCTAGCAGCTTTCAGTATGTTATTTTTGTGTTGGATTTCTGCGATCTTAACTATTATATGTCTCAGTGCGTTTTTACTTGGGTTGAAGTTATTTGGTGTTCTGTATGCTTTGGTGACCTGAATGTTGGATTGTTTCCTCATATTTGGGAAGTTTCATGTGATTACTTCTCCCCAGATTCTTTTTATGTCATTTGTATTGACTCTTTCTTTCTCATTGATAGCAATTAATCTCACATTGTTCATCCTGGTGTCATCTTGCAGGTGATGGATTATTTTTTCCTGCATTCTCATTTTCTTAAGAGATCTTTTCTCACCTTTTCACTAGCTGCACAGCATCTTCAAGATCTGAAACTCTGTCTTCACTTTCACTCAAATGGTTTTGTAGACTTGTGATTGATATTTTTAGTTCTTCTATATTTCTTTGACTCCATTTCAAGCATTCTATTTCTTTCCTGTATTGTTCATTCAAGCAATCTGTTATATTTCTGATCTCAATTTTTTTATCCATGTCTTCTTTAGAGATACTTATTAATTCAAATTGAGTTTACTCTGTATATTTCTGGACTTGTTTATTATTTCAGATGCTATGATTTTAAAGAATTCTTTTTTTTCAAAGAATTATTTTTTGATTTCAGAAATTATTTCTGCTTTGAGTTCCTCAAGACCTTTCTGCTGTTGTTTCTTCGCTTCAAACGCTGTTAATTCATATGTTTCTGCTGGAATAATGCTCTCTGCACTTGTTCTGGGTGAGCATTCATTTTTCCCTCTGATGTTTCTGGATTTGATTCTTTATTTCAGATGCTATGTATTCAGATATTTCTTTTTTTATTTCAAGAATTCATTCTCATCTGAGTTCCTCTATACCTTTCTGCTGTTGTTCCTTTGCTTCTGTATCTGTTAATTCATTTATTTCGGCTGAGCTAATGTCCTTTGCACTTACTGGTGGACTTCAGGCCTGAGATTACATTTTTCTCCTTGTCTTTGTTATTTTGTATAGCACTGACCTCTGACCTTTGGTGTAGATCTTTGGTGCAGCTATAACCTTAGAGTACAATGAGATTTGGGTGCCAGTCTATTAAGTTTGAGATTATGCAGTTATGCCTGTCCTGGATCTAGCTGTTGTGTTCAGTTTCTTTTTGCTGTAGCTCTTGTGGTTCCCCTATGTTGGTTCCTTGGTCAGGCGAGCATGAGCCAAAAGCAGGATGCTGAGTGAGTAGTGAAAATTCCCACTATCTAGGCTAGCTTTGGGGCGAGGATCTGGAAAGTTGCCGGAGTCAGCCCTGTGTCTCAGTCAGGCCACTATGTGGGAGGGCCTGAGCTTTAGTGGGTCTGCTGGGCTCCCCAAAAGATAGTGGATATTCTTATTCACTGGATAGGCTGTTCTGGGTCAGCCAAGCTGTGCTGGGTCCAAGGCCATGGGTCGGAACCAGAGAAGGCTGGGAAAGGTCCCTCTGATGCCATGGGCCTGGAGTCCTTACTCACCGGCCGAGCTGCGTTGGGTCTGGGGTCGCAGGGTGGGACTGGGATCACTGGGAAATGTGTGACTCTGTCTTTGGTTGTGTTGATATGGTGTATTATATTTATTAATTTGTGGATGTTCCACTATCCTTGCATTCCTAGGATGATTTTCTAGTTGGTTATGGTATGTAACCTTCTTGATGATTTGCTGCATTGTATTTGCTAGTATCTTATTGAGCATTTTGGCATCTATGTTCACTAGGGAGACTGGCCTACATACAGGCCTTCTTAGTTATTCATAAATGCTGTATGCATTATTATAATACACCCTAAGGCATTTTAGCCATTTCCATGTGATAACTACTTAGTGATCTTCCTTCCTTCCTTCTTTGCTTCCCTCCTTCCTACCTTCCTTTCTCAATTCATTTCTTTGTTGGTTTCTTTCTTCCTCTTTCTTTACTTACTATTACCAATATAAATAAAAGAATATAATTTGAGTATTTTTAGTTACTTATACTAATATTTCTTCTCCAGTTAAATTTTAGAATTGATTCATTAAATCCTTTAAAATAATATTAAGACTGAGAGATTTTAAAATGGTCAGCATAAAAGGTCTCTCAGGGACCTGGAATCAATACACTTGGGAAATACCTTAGTTATGCAAAAAAGTAGAGGCCCAGGATATAAAAGGAAAATGGAAAACTAGATTCCACAAGGAAAATGAACGAAGTAAAATAAAAATGCAGAGCAAAGAACAAAGCTATCTGGAACACTAACCCCAGCTCCCCAGGAAGAGGTCCTGTTTCTTAAAACAGAAGAAAGCTTGGTTTTGTGCCCTTAAAGAGAAGCAATGAAGAGAAGCGCACAGTCCATGAAAAGCCATAGTAACTGTAAGCTGCAAATGCCATGTGAGATTTTACTCTGAAAATGACTACTTCTGTTATCAAGTAGCTCTTTTAAAAGTGGCTCTGTGATTAAATGTCACCTGCTTCTAGGCTGCTCACCCTCCTCTTCTCAAATAAAGAATTGAACAAAACAAACAATAAGCAGTTGCCAAGTTTATTCAAGAAAATAAAAGTGAAGAGTGAGGGAGACATTGGCTCTGCAGAGTGAGCTTGGACTGATGAAAGGAGAAAATGCAATATAAAAGTACAGTCTAAGGAAAACAAGATGGGCTACCATGAGGAAAACCACAGTAGTAAAGGCCATAGCAATTGTTGACAGTGCCCAGCAGGAAAGGTGGGGCAGGTGCTGAATGTCAGAAATACAAGTTGCACATAGTAGACCATAATTTCAATTATAACCTAAACATGACAATGACCAAGTAAACTGGATCCAGCAGTGGCTAAATGACTAAAAAGAAGCCAAAAATATGTAGACGCAAAATAAAACAAAAATCTTCGGAATTACAAGAATAAAGAAAATAAACATTTATTCACAGAAATCAGAGCAGAAAGTTTCCAAATCTAGGGGAAGAACTTAATATTCAAGTACAAGATGCATAACAAACCACCAAAAACCATGAATATGAAAGAACCTGCCTATGACACATAATAGACAAAATTCCAGAAACTCAAGGAAAAAGGATACTAAAAGCCATTACAGAAAAATACCAAGTAACCTATAAAGGCAAGCCCATCAAAATAATATCTCAGTACAAACTTAAAAGACAGGAAGCCTTGGAGTGAAGTTTTAGTCCCTAAAGGAAAACAGTCCTCTATTCAGACTTTCATAATTTATAAAATTGGTCTTCAAAATTTATAGAGAACATACAGAAATCCTAAAGAAATACATTACTACTAAAGTAGAATTTCAAAAAATACTTAAGGTAAAGTTAGACAGGAACAGGGAGGCCAGCACCCCCCAAGCAAACAAACTAAAATATGTATCCTACTGGATACACAAAAAGAAAAACATGAGGGACTTAGTCCTGGAGAAACAATGCAAAACTGTATAAATAAATTCCTTATAATAATAACTCTCAATGTCACTATTTTCAATTCCCCAATTAAGACACAGACTTGCAGGTTGAATTAAAACAGGGCAACAGTATGTTGCCTGTAGGACACACACCTCATCTCAAAGGATGTACATAGCCTGAAAGTGTCGTGATGAAAAATTATGCTCCATTAATCCAAAGTGCTAAAATAAATAGTAATTGTCTTATTTTTCAGACACAGTGAACCTCAAACCAAAACTGATCAGGAAAGACAAAGATGATCAAGACATAGATAGGGAAGAGGAACAATAGGTCACATATAGGCACACAGGAATGTAGGTAAAGGGAACAATTAAATAGAGAGAGTATTGTAAGTATGTATTCATTCAATTTCAGGGCACACAACCTCATAAAAACAAAAGTGAGTGAATTTAAAATGACAGATAAAGACCAATGCAATCATATGGGAGACTTTCACACCAAATTTACCTAAGCAGAGTAAATAGGCAAAAAAAAAAAAAAAAAAAAAAAAAAAAAAAAAAAAAAAAAAAAAAAAAAAAAAAAAAAAAAAAAAAAAAAAAAAAAAAAAAAAAAAAAAAAAAAAAAAAAAAAAAAAAAAAAAAAAAAAAAAAAAAAAAAAAAAAAAAAAAAAAAAAAAAAAAAAAAAAAAAAAAAAAA
>PVKA01002275.1:0-67900 GCA_004027165.1 Ctenomys sociabilis | reverse complement strand
CACTGAACAAATATATTTAACAGATATCTCCAGTGTTTCACCCAACAACTGAATACAGATTTTTCTCAACAGCATGCTTAACTTTATCCAAAATAGACCATATCTGAGGTAACAAAGCCTGCTAGTAGAAATACAAAAGAATTAAAATAATCCCCTGGATACTATTGGCTCATAGCAGAATTAAGCTAGAAATACACAGCAAAAGTAGTCACAGAAACTACACAAATACATGGAGAGATAAAAATACATTATATTATTGAATTATCAATGGATGATAGAATAAAAGAAGGAAATAGAAAAGTTTCTAGGATGAAATAACGGTGGAAAAGTAGAACATACCAAAGTCTATGGTATACACAGAAAGCATTTTTAAGAGGGAGTTTATAGCTGTAATTGCAGACATTAAAAGAACAGGTAGATAACAAATAAATAATGTCTACTTAGACACTGCAAGGCCTAAGAAACACAAAAACAACCTAAATCTGAAGCTAATAGAAGGAAAGAATCTATAAAGAACATTTGAAATTAACAAAATTGAATATTAAGATTAAAAAATTCAAAGCCTCCATAAATCAGCATTGGTTCTCTAAAAGGATAGGAATGGGTTCTGGAGATGGGAGAAGATGAGAGGGAGGGGAAAGAAAGGGGATCAAATAAAGGATGAAGATACACTATGAATGATTAATTCTTTCCACAATTCTGTCACAAATTGGATGAGAACAAAATCAAATTTTCTCCATATGTTTGACAGTGACCCTAACCACTGAATTGATTCATTTTTATACCATTGGATTTGTGACCAGAATCAGGGAAAGAACTGTTTGTGAATCAAGGAACCATTATATGTACCCATCCCCTTGATGAAAGTGATTATCATATATTCCAAATGTGCACTAAGAAAAATTAAGAAACAAAGATTACTGAGACTGCTTGACTTTGTCAATTTATCTTGAGAAGCTCTATTCAAAAGAAGGAAGTAGAGACTGAAGATAAGGAGGGTCTTAGCTCTCCAAGAACTTTCCAGGCAAGGTGAACAGCAAATTCAAAGGTCTTAAAGATGCATAGAATATGGTAGTTTGGGATCCAAGTATCAAGGGTGAGAATTTGGAGAAGAAGATAACAATTAAGATAACATAATACCACCAGAGTAAGGACTCCGAATACAATTCTAGGTGTATATGGTCAGAGTAGCAAAGCAATCTGATTTGTGTTTTAAAAAAATTCAGGATGCATGGAGAAAAAGCTTCACATGACCCTAAATAGGAATAGGAGAGTGAGAAGGTGATGATGGCTTGACTAGATTGCTAGTGGTAGATGGATTGATACAGATGTATTCAAGATACACTATAAGATACGATGATTCAGACTCACTAGTGAACTTAAAGACTATGGGTTTGAGTAACTGAGCGGACTGTTACTCAATAACTGTGTTGCCACTTATTAAAATAACAGACCTTGGAGAATAGTCATTTACCAAAGGTGAAAGAAGAGAAAGGAGTCTGGGAAACATTTATTTGGAAATATCTAATTGGTATCCAAGTGTGTGCAACTTCGAGAATATGGCATTCAGACAGAGTAGGTACCCTAGATGTGGAAAATAGAGAAATCAGCAGACAGTGACTGGGCAGGCGGTGATAGCAAATTAAAGAAATGACCTCTGTACTTTCTTCCTTTAGACTGTCGTTATTGTTGCGATGGCCATTGGAATAGCCCCCAAGTAGGTAAACGGTCTCTTACTGATCAGGTATGTATCAGTCAGGCCACCAAAGGCTACATGCTATAGAAAATATTAATATTAAGTGGCTTATATACTAAGAAAGATAGATCATTTTCTCTAAAAGGAGTTGTCTCAGCAGCTGAACTATAGAGCTTAGGAGTGCTGAGCCTCGTAAAGTTATTGCCATTCCTTATTCCTGGGTCATTCTCAATCCTTCCCTAACTCCCCACCGAGGGTCTTCCTATGACAGTAATGGTTCCCTAAATGAGTACTTCCACTTTCATATAGCAGGAGCTAGCCAGATAGCTGTAGCACTCTTTTGCTCTGGTACATTGGCTTGCTTCATATTAATTTAGAGTAATCATTCTACCTTGAAGCAGATGACCTCGTGAAGCTGGCAGGTGTGCAAGAAAAATCAGAATTCCAGTTGGAAAGAAGTTTAGATCGACAAACAAGATTTTTCTTCTCTCTGTCTCTGCCTCTGTCTCTCTCTTTTTTTGTGGTGCCAGGGATTGAACTCAGGACCTTGCACTTACCAGGCAAGCACTTATTCTATTGAGCTATCTTCCCAGTCCTGAGAAACAAGATTGTTCAAGTGACCACTATACCTACAAACATATAAATGATATTGCCCTACTGATATTAAAAATTAGACTGTAATTATATTTAATAACTAAATATATGCATGAAATATATAAAACATATATTTAAGCTTAAAACATATTTAAAATCCACAGTATAAAGCTGTTTCCAACATTAAATCTGGATGATGAATGAAGCTATGTTGCATTTTGGAAAGTTCACTCTTACCAAATATTTAAATATCTCCCTTTAAGCCAGAAGATATGCTTTGTTTTGGATTTCACAAGTCCACTCACACTGTTAGCTGTCAGAAGTACCCTCCCTTCATAGAATTAATCACAGTGATGTGAGAATGTGGCCAGCCTGGGAAACAATAAATCATATCCATTTGTCTGGAACATGCTCTGCATCTTGAAAGGTTGCAGCGTGTTCACATTAATAGAAATATTTTAAAAAGCTTCTTTGATAAACTTTTTCCTCTTCTAGTTTTATACAGTAGCCCCATACATTTTTGGTGATGTAATCACTGGAAACTACATTATCTATATATCCATTAAATAAGCTGAAACATTAATGACGAAGCCTTAAACTCTTAACTTGTGAAGAGGAAACAATCCTTATTTCTATCAAGAGGCAGTAAGATGTTACGTTGCTTGATCAAAATTTGAAGTGTATCATCCATCAAAATGTTACCTTCTCCCTGAAGGGAGAAATGAAAAATTAAGAATTGAAATATTCCAAACATGATGGAGCCTGAATATTTGATTTACTTCCAGATGATACAAGGAAATGATGAGTGAGTCATAAATTAGAGAAATTTGACTACTGGGTAAAGGAATTCAGCTAAAATTTTTCACATGACTGTGACTCATGGTGATGATGGTATTGTTTATTCCATGTCTTTATTCACTTGTTGGTCTACAGTAATTACTCTACTTTTTTTCACTTAAGGAAAATTTTGCTTATCTCTAGATTTTGATTCATTTTGTCACCTCTTCCCTCTTTAACGGTGAAAAGGAAATAATGACTCTAACTCTAGATTCAGCTATGTTATGTACACACATGCTGTACAGTGCCATAAAATTTCAGTAATTTCAGTAACTAGGAATAGCCAGATTGTTTACTCAGAGAAAATAACATGGGTGAGAAGGATGAGTATAAGAAATAATGTTAATTCTTAATGAAGTGTTAAAAGTACCCATCATTGAAAGCTTCTTTGGAGATAGAGAACTGATCCTTTGTTTCTGTATTCCCTTGGTAATTCTGGCTTTGCATACAGCAACAAATCACTTTGCTCGAGCATGGAATAGCAAGACTTAAGGTTTCAAAGAAGAGAGTTATTCTGCTTGCACTTTGATGTGAAATCCTAAAAGCTGCCACAAATCTGGTAGCAGTCAGGAAAGAATCAGCTAATGCTGTAGTTTTTATCTAGATGTCTCCCAAAGGTCTATGTGTTAAAAGTTTGTTCATCAAGTTTGTCCTGTTAGGTACTGTTCTAGAGGTGGGACCTAGTGAGTGTTTCCTCAAAGAAGATTTTGGAACTCTTCTGGTCTCTTACCTCATGGCCATGAAGTGAGTGGTGTTTGCTCTGTCATGTGCTCCACCATGATGGTAAGTCACAGATTCAAAGCAACAGGGCCAACTGATCATTAACAGGAACCCTCATACGTTTGAGCTGAAATGAACCTTTTCTTTTCGTAATTATCTTAGGTATTTATTAAACAGTTGACCACTATAAATATTTTAGTTTTTATGATGTATACAGTTTTTAGTTACAACCACTTACCAAGATATCCATAATATATAAGCCAATGAGTGGGGCTATACACCAATTAACATTTATTTGCAAAGACAGGTACAGTAATTGGCCTGAGAACTACAGTATTCTGAACACTGCACTAGGCTCACCAAAAATGGTGTTAAAGTAAATCTTGCAGTGAAGATTAATGCATTTGCCAAGTCATATAGAGACATACTAGTGTGGAAGGTCGCATGATGCTCACACATAAGGGAAAAGATCCACAAAGCATTTCTATTGCTCTCACACACAGCATATTCTGTCTTTGATCTCCAAAATGTATGGGGGGCTAGTTTCCCCCGCACATCCAATAGTTCTCCAGCAGACACCAATTAGATGTCATACAATTATGTATAATTCTGACACTGTATAGCTGAGAATAGTGTTAGATCTCACAAGTTTAGATTTTCCCTACTGCACATGGGAATCATGAGTAATAGGTGTGACTTCTGGCTCTGACCAAGTATAAGCCAAGGTTCCCACCACTTGCTTCTTGGGTTTGACGATTTGTTAGAATGGCTCACAGAGCCAACTGAAACACTCATATTTATCCATATGTTATAATGGATATCACAAGGATATGGATGAGCGGCAGGTTGAAACAATGCATGGGGACATGTACATAGGAAGGGCCCAGAGAAATTAGGCCATGATTGGAAACTTAGACCTTCAAGGCCCTGCCCTTTTCTGAAGAGATGGGGGAGGAGTCAGTCATATCTATGTAATGCAACCTCCAAAGAAATCTCTGTATGGGTTGAAGAGCTTCCCGGTTGCTGAGTACATGAATGTGCTTGGAGAGTCGAACCCCCAGAAATGGCTTAGCAGCTCTGAGACTGTTCCCATATACTTTTTGCCCCTGTGCATCTCTTCCACTTGTTTTTTAAAACCTATTTTTTCCCTGAAATTCCACTACATACATTTTCTGTTCTTGCACTCATTTGCTTATTATTTTTTCATTCTTAATCTATTAGTATTTATGTGTTATAATAAACTTTTTTCTTTTTTGCAGAACTAGGGATTGAACTCAGGCCCTTGCACTTGCAAGAGAAACACTGATTCCACTGAGCCATCTCCCTGGCCCTTCGTTATAACAAACTTATTCAAAACTATTTAGCACAGAAATTAGCTGATGTTTAGGTACATACAATTCCTTCTCAGGCCAAGGATTTTCAGTATCATTCCATCACTCTCCCAATACATTTGATTATCAGTATCAGTATTATGATTATTCTCATGAGGTAGTCAGATCTCACCAACACTACCAGTCTTGCCATAATACAATCTGATCATTGCATAATTCCATTTCATTGCAGAACAAATCAGTAAAAATTTTGGCAATACTTGTTTTCCTTCCCAACAGAGTCTACATTTTGTCTTGTACCATGTATGATTACAGAAAAGTTGTTACAATTGGCCATGGCTTGGTTATCCCTTGGTTAGATGTTAAAGAGAGACAAAGACATCACCCTGTCTGTCTCATGGGCTTATACTGAGACCGGTCCTTACCGTGTATGATTACATAGTGGGCATACCTGTTTCATATGGGAAGACCCTGAGTAGTATTTAGAGTAGTGCCTCTTCTTACTAACCATACTACAAAATAGTACTGAACCTATTCTAGGTGGCAAGAGCAGTCAGAATAACTCAATGTAAGTTACAAGTGTCCTACACATGCTCATAATTTTAGAAAGCCAGAAGATTCCCATAAGCGAGTCCCATAAGCCTCAGCAGCTACCATAGAGGACCACTGCCCTATGGCCATGTCAGCTTCTATTTTGCATTAAAATGGACAAGAAGCTGTAACGGACTGCCATGGTCCAACAGCAAGATGCCAGCTCCAGGAAGAGCCATGTTGCATCATTAATCCACTGAAAAGAGAGAGGCCAAAAGATCTTGAGAAAGTGAGAGTCTCATCCTTTTATCAGAAATCCACCATTTCCTGCAATAATGATATGAATCCACTCATGAAGGTAGAAATCTCATGATCTCTGATAAGCTCTTAAAGGTCCCAGTTTCACACCACTTCACTGGGGATGAAGTTCTAATATGTGAATGTGGAAAAACACATTCAAACCACAATCCACCCTTTCCCATTATTGGGACTCAGCATGCCCTGCACTATTTGTTAGGTTAACTGGCCTACTTTTCTTAAGCATCATTGTCTTTTTAGGCTGATGTCTATCTTTCATCTTCCTCATGGAAGAGAATTCCCTCATCTGCCTATTCTAATTAATAAATCATTGTTCCATAACTCTTGGTCTTCATGAAAAGGAAACTCAGCTTGTGCCAGGACACAGGCAACCAGCACTAAGGCCCCTTACACTTAGTGGCACAAGGTGGAATCTATGCACTTATCTATTATCTTTTAACCTATGCACTTTATTGGACTGTGTACTGATGCACTGACTAGTTAGGATATGTTGCTCCTCAAAGTGTTGAGTACCCTATACTAGAGTCAAGTGGACGGTGGTTACATAAACGTGTGAGAGAGTTTGAATATGTTACATGTCCCAAGCCACCTTTTTCATGGGGCCTTTGCCCAAGAAGCATGGAACTCAAATCTACCCCATAATGCCAAGTGTCTGATCCCATCAAAGATACATTTGCTTATTTTATATGGCTTTCTATCCATAAAAAACAAAGATAATATTGTACTAGCTCACTGTGGCACAATAGGTACTGGCAGGGATTCCTTGTGTTGCCAGAGTTTGCTTGGGGTACTAAACCTTCTCCTAGGGCCAATGTACACTTCCTTATAAAACCCACTACACCAAGAACCTCCCACAGCCAATATCTGATCAGCTTCCTCCAAGGTGATGTCTGATCTCCCTGGTCCAGGATTTCATTAGGTTAGTTTAGCCAGAATCCCTATAGTCTTGATGTGTTCTCTAAGTAATTTGCTATCCACTCTTTGGCTACAGACTTTTACTTAGTGATACTATGTGCAGAATTGAACACAATTTCTCTTCTTCACTGAAAAATCCCATCACAGAGATTCATAGACCTATTATAATGGTACTGAATGGAGTCTTTCTTACCGTGCTCTCTACAAGGTATCATTGAACATTTATTCTTAGCAGCCTGATGCCATTATACATAACTGGGGACTCTTCTAAAAGATCTTGGACCCTGGGTGAGTCACTTTATCTCACAGACACTTCTACATAAGGAGGAGTCAGCCCAGCCCTTGAAGGTCCAAAGTGTCTAAAATCAGAAGTCTCTGTGCTTCTCTGATACACTATAGCAAACCTATTGATACAAAAGCTGTTATTCCTGGCAGACTCTGCAAAGCACTAAGTTCCCCTGGACTATACAAATCAGTCTATTAGGTCTTAAAATATACTGTAAGATCTTGCTAACTTTTCCATTTTTCATTTCCTGGTATTTTTCATGTATTGTTGACTTTTCTTATTTAAACTTTGTTCCACGTCAGATGGACTTGGAAGTACCAGAGCTGAAGCATTAGAAAGCCTCAGAAATAACTGAAGAATGAACCCAAAGCAAAATAAGATCTCTTCTTATTGCCATAAAGCAAGGATGAGAGGACCACTAAAAATGAATGATCTCAGCTTCTGTAATGCAAGGACTTTGGAGAAAGAGGATTTAGACTCCAGTCTAAGCCCAGCAATTACCAACTCTATGATTGTGGTCAACTAAATTATTTCTATAAGATATTTATGATAGAGAAAAGAATCCCCATTTCTTTCTTTTTTCTTTTATTGAAGAACAAATAGCAATGAGACAGTTTCAAGACAAATTAACAGGACAGATTCAATAAATTAATACAATGCAAACTGTTTTCATAATGTTTTGGTTTTGTACAAGGTACATACATGATATTACACTTAACGGACATTTTATAGCAGATGTCTCTAATCAGTAAATTAAGAGAGTGTAGCTGTTTACTTACCTTATTTTTTTATACCTGAATTATATCACAGATTCAATAACTTATACCTTCTACCTTGTTATTTTCCTAGTGGATGTCCATAGTACTAGAAGCCGACATAATATCTTGTCCAACCACTATTAGTGCATATCTTGCTTCTCATAGAATTATGCAGAAGCATAGCATATTTATCCTAATTGTACTGTTTATACACCCATCATGATTCTTCCTTTGTATACCCCTTTTTTTTCTAGACCTGTCAAAGATTGGTCATTAAACCAATTTAGGTGCCTGAACTCAGCAACACATTTCAACACAGTCCAGCATTCCACAGAATCCCCATTTCATATGATTGTTGTGAGGATTCATGATGATTACTAGTATGCAAATTATTTACTATAGGGTTACATCATAATTTCTGGATTCTATGATGGATTTTCACATTTTGAAATGACAGTGTATCTCAACTGATGTGCTCAGTAAAGTTTTCTTGTTTTGGTCCTTCCTTCCTTCCTTCCTTCCTTCCTTCCTTCCTTCCTTCCTTCCTTCCTCCCTCACTCCCTCCTTCCTTTCTTCCTTCCTTCATTTCTTCCTTCTTACCTTCCTTCCTGCCTCCCTCCCTCCCTCCCTCCTTCCTTCTTTCCTTCCTTCCTTTTTATACTACAAATTGAACCCAAGTTCTCCTTGTCTAAATACACCCCCAGTTCTCTTTAAAATTTTTCATTTTTAAACTTTTTCATTTATTTTATTGAGAAAGAAGATTAAATAGAAATGAAACAGCTTCAAAACATGTTAGTAGGACAGTCACAATAATTAATACATTGTATATTGTTATCTTCATAGGATTTATTCAGAGGACAATATGTAGACATGCTATCTTGCCTAAACAGTATTAGTACAGACCTTTTTTCTTATTGAACCATGAGAAAGTAGCTATATATCTATCTTAACTATCTTGTATACACATATACATATATATTTTTTCACAACAAAACAGTCCATCATTTATATCCCCCTTTTTGTTTTATTTTGCAGAGATAGGTGATCCACTGCTGTTAAAGAAGCTGTTTTTGGAGAAGTCTTTAGGGACCTTTTCATATTGGGTGCCAGTCCAAGGATTATAAGTACTTGAATTCAGCAAAGTATAGCAGAATTGTAATGCTACATTGTTGCATATGGTTTAAATTCTAAATTTCTGTGTAAAAAATGTGTATTTTTTTTTAAATTCTGATCCTTTGGGAAAATTCCCAGTAGGAGGATAGCCAGCTTGAATGGGATTTCTAGTCCTACTCTTTTGAGGAGTCTCCACACTGATCTCCACAGTGGTTGTACCAGTCTACATTCCCACCAGCAGTGGACAAGTGTTCCCTTTTCCCCACAACGTCTCCAACATTTGTTGTTGGTTGATTTCCTTATGATAGCCATTCTTTCTGGAGTGAGATGGTATCTCAGTGTTGTTTTTATTTGCATTTCACAAATGGCTAGCGATGTGGAGCATTTTTTCATATATTTATTTGCTTCTTTATTTTCATCCTCTGAGAAGTGTGTATTCATCTCAAATGCCCATTTCTGAATTGGGCCTTTAAATTTGAGAGCCCTGTTATATCTTAGTTCTTTATATATTCAAGACAGTAGTCTTCTGTCTGATTGCTCATTAGTTAGGATGTTTTCAAAATTTGTGGGTTGTCTTTTCACTTTGTTGACAATTTCTTTTGACATGCAGAAGCTCCGTAAGAAGAGTTGATCCCACTTCTTGATTCTTTCAAGTGCTTCCCGTGTGAATATATGTTTGTTCATGAACTCTTTACCTACCCCTATGTCTTCAAGAGTTCCTCCTACTTTCTCTTCCAGGAGATTGAGTGTTTCTGGTTTGTTTGTTTGTTTTTTTAATACTGTGAACCACTTTTTTATTTTATTTTATTGAAGTACAAATGTCAATCAGACAGTTTCAAGACAACTTAACAATACAGATTCGACAAATTAATACATTGCAAACTGTTTTCATAATGTTTTGGTATTGTACGAGGTGCATACATGACATTATATTTACAGATATTATTTTAGCAGATATCTCTTATCAGTGAATTAAGAGTGTAGCTGCTCACTTATCTTATTTTCTATGCCTGAATTATATCAAAAATTCAATAATTATTTTCCTGGTGGATGACCATAGTACTAGAAGCCGACATAATATCCTGTCCAACCACCATAAGTGCAGATCTTGCCTCTCACAGGATTATGTAGAAGCTCAGCATTATCTATCCCAACTGTACTGTCTATACACACACATCATGATTTTTTCTTTCTACACCCCTTCCTTTGTCTACACCTGTCAAAGGTGTGCACTCCATTGACACTCAACTAACTTAGGTGCTCGAACTCGACAACACAATCCAACACAGTCCAGCATTCTACAACCATAGTGAGTTACTCAACAAAATTGTTGACCATAGACATTTACAGCTCAGCATAATATTATGGGCCCACGATGTATACTTCATTTTTATACTTTTCTGCTGGATGGTTAAGACCTAGATAGATCAAGACTTATATACCAACACATGAACTTTATATTTCCTATGTGGTCAGTGAAGTCCTCTCAGGGTTTATCTTGTAGTCCTATACATTATTCTGCAGGTCCTTTGTCTGTGTCGTCCATGTGGATGAGTCACGGCCAATGCTTGACCAGTTTGGAGTGTTTTTGTTTTAATGTTTAGATCTTTAATCCATTTTGACTTTAACTTAGTGCATGGTGATAGAGCTGGGTCAAGTTTTAGTTTTCGGCATGTAGAAAGCCATGTTTTCCAGCACCATTTGTTAAAGAGGCTATCTTTCTTCCAGTGAGTTTGTGTAGCCCCTTTGTCAAAGATAAGATGGCTGAGTGCTTTCGTAGATGCCTCTGTGTCTTCTAATCTATTCCACTGATCCTCAGGTCTATTTTGTTGCCAATATCATGTTGATCATGGTGATACGTGTGTACCTATGTTTATAGCAGCGCAATGTGTGATAGCAAAATCTTGGAAACAACCAAGATGTCCATCACATGAGGAATGGTTGAAAAAGATGTGGTATTTCTATATAATTACTCAGCTATTAAGAATGATAAGTTTGAAGCATTTATACTGAAGTGGATGCCACTTGAACATATACTCATAAGTGAAATAAACCAGATACACCTGTGTAAATATCGTATAGTCTCCCTACTATAACAAGTGAAAGCAGAAATACAAAAGGAAATGTACAACAACAACTAAAATCAATTGAGTCAGATAAGGCAAAGTGAAAGGCATATGCTGCAGATACTAATAAGCTTTTCTTCTGGATGGTTAACAACCTAAGTTTACAAATCAGAGTTGGAGAAATAGAAGAGCCACAAGGCCAGCCAACATTTTGGCCCTAGCCTTTCAAGGTCAGCAAAGACTCAGGACATAGGAGAACCTCTACTGCAACATCATGAAACTCAGGTGAGCTCCAAATTTTCTGAACAAGGAGATTATGGAGCCACAGAGGAAAGAGATTGAAGTCTATAGTGTGCCTAGGGAGAGTCACTTGGAGAGAAAACTTTCTCTCAAGCTGTCACAGAGAGCAAACTGGTCAAGCATTGGCCATGACTCATCCACATGGATGACACAGACAAAGGATCTACAGAATAAGGTACAAGACTACAAGATAAACCCCGAAGGGACTTCACTGACCACATAAGAAACATAAAGTACATGTGTTGGTATATAGGTCTTGCTCTATCTAGGTCTTAACCATCCAGCAGAAAAGTATAAAAATGAAGTATACATCGCAGGGCCATAATATTAAGCTGAGCTGTAAATGGCTATGGTCGACAACTTCTTTGAATAACTCATTATTGTCGTGGAATGCTGGACTGTGTTGGATTGTGTTGTGGAGTTCAAGCACCTAAGTTAGTTAAATGACAATGGCATGCCCACCTTTGACAGGTGTAGACAAAGGAAGGGGTGTAGAAAGAAAAACTCATGATGTGTGTGTATAGACAGTGCAGTTGGGATAGATAATGCTGTGCTTCTACATAATTCTATGAGAGGCAAGATCTGCGCTAACGGTGGTTGGACAGGATATTATGTCGGCTTCTAGTACTATGGTCATCCACTAGGAAAATAATTATTGATTTTTTGATATAATTCAGGCATAAAAAATAAGATAAGTAAACTACGCTCTTAATTTACTGACAAGAGACATGTGCTATAATAATGTCTGTAAGCATAATATCATGTATGCACCTTGTACGATACCAAAACAGTATGAAAACAGTTTGCACATTATTAATTTATCAAATCTGTCTTGCTAAGGTGTCTTAAAACTGTCTGATTGATATTTGTACTTCAATAAAATAAAAACTGAATTTAAAAAATAAATAAATAAAATAAAATTTAAAAAACTCTTATTGGGATTTAAATTTTAGACTATCCATGATTGTTGGAAAATAGCAGTTCTATGTTGTATCTAAGGTGTTTGATACTCAGACAGATAGTAATGTTAAACTTAACTGCCTCTGTTATAGGATAATAATATCAGTAAGCTTCTCTTCTGGATGTTTAACAACTAAAGTTTGCAGACCAAAAATTAGACAGATCGATGTGCTAAAAACAAAGCCAATATTTTGGCCCTGTCCCTGCAAGGTCAGTGAGGACTCAGGACATAAGAAAACCTCTGCTGTGACATCATTTTTCACTTTTCAAGACACAAGTTAGCAGGGCCAGCCAGGTAGCTCAGCTGATTAAAGCACCTGCTTAGGCAGATGCAGGGGCCAACCAGGGTTCAATCCTGTCGTGCTGTGTGGGCCCCACCCCCCAGGGTGCCTTAGACAGCAATTGAGACTGGACATGGTGGCACACACCTGTAATCCTTGTGCTTGTGGGGCTGAAAAACAGGAGAATCACTGAGTCTGATCTGTGTAGTGAGACTCTGTAGACCCTGTACTAAATACATAAAAAAGGACAGAAGTTAGCTAAGTTCCCCAGGCTGGACTTGAACTTGCTTCCTTCCTGCCTTACCCTTCCAGAGTGCTGGGATTACAGACTTGTGCAAGCACACTCATGCCCATCCACTCTACTTTTTCTAATTAAGCAAAGTTCACAGTTTACATTCAATTTTTCTTTTTTGTTGTACATTTGATTTTGAAAATATATGACACAGACTAGCTATCATATTGCCATACAGAATATTTTATCACACCCAAGATATTCCCTTCTCTCAAAACACTGGTAATCACCAGTATTTTTTTTATCTGTTTCTAATTTTGCCTTTTCCAAAAGGTCATATAATTGGAGGCTGAACTTATAATATAGATATGTAATTTCCCTCTGAAGCATAGATTGTACATTATACATATAAATCAGTTATTAATGGATTTTTATTGTTTTTCATGGAAAGTGTAATAATAAGATCAACATTATCTGTGGATCATTTTTAAATACATTTTGAAAGTAGAAGGAATCCAGATGAAAGAAAAATAGTTGACCTTAAAGGAACATTCATCATGTAACTCACCAGTCAAGGAAAAAAAGCAAATCCTAGAAAAGAAAAAAAATCTCTAAAACCAACCATGGATTTGAGTCCTGCATCTTCCCCTTCCTGCGTGTGTGATTTCAGCTAACTTCCTAACCTGTCTAGGCCTTAGTCTCCTCTCTTAAGGATAATAATAATTTGATAAGAATATTAAATGAAAAAAACCACATGGGAAGTACTTAACAGCCATATGGGGAGCTCCTAAAAACTGGGGAGCAGCATTACCATTACACTCCATCAAAGTCTTGTCAGAGACATATTCAGATGAAAGCCTCAGCACATAATTAAGCAACCCTCTCAGAGCCCTGGTAAAATCTCACTTCTAAGGTGAGATGCATCAGATTTTGGTACAGGTTTTCCTCAACTAAAGAATTACTTTTCCTTTCAAGTGTATGAGTAAACAAATTGATATATGTGAAGCTAGTCCGTGCAGAGTAACGAACATAAAGCTGGTAGCGTGCGGAGTGATGAGCAGGACCTGGAGGGACCTCTTGGGGATCAGTGCATGACCACATGGACATGCTGGTACTGGGCACTCAAGGGTCAGCTGCTCCTTCAAAGAGAGCATTCAGGTAGCATAAATGCAGGGACCAGAAAGGACCCAAATGGAAACTATTTTTCTATTAGCAGTTTAATTTTGGAATCTGCACTTCCATAAATGCTAATTTTAATATTTTGTCTGGGAGACTGGAATTAAATTTTTCCATTGCTACTTGTACCTGTGCATATTTAATATATGAACAAGAGATATCTGGAAGTCAACTCTAAGAAACTATCTTTATTAACCGTTTCCCTCTAGACTTCTAATATTGAAGGATATTTCATAAGTTACATGTATCTTGCATTTTAACAATAGCCATATGATATATATTATACATAGGTTTTATATATGAATATATACAGGATATATATATGTATATATATATATATATATATATATATATATATTCATTTAAGAAGGCACATTTATTACAATTTTAGGATTTGGCTATAGTATGAAACAGTTTTCAGTTGAATTACAGAAAAGTGCCTGCAAATACATCCCTCACTCCTGACATCAAGAACTAAAATCTCCAAATTATTTTAAAAGAATAAGAGTAATCCCCTGCCAAGACTCCTCCCGATTCTCGGGAGCTACTCACATTCCCCTGTAAACCTCTCCTACTTTTCACCTCCTTTGTGCTTCGGTATTTATTCTTCAACTTCAGGGGACACAAACGCAGTTCTTCCGACATCCAGCAGGCTGGGTGCTACATTTCTCCTGTATCATTCTGGGAGCTGCACCAATATCTTTGAGAACAGGGAAGAATTTGCTTCTTTTTAGTGGCACCCTAGCTATTTTAACTGAATTGTGGATTGTGATTCATTTAGCTAATCAAAAGTTGTCATCCGTTGTTTGCTGGTTGCTTATGGCTTTTTTTTGTTGTTGTTGTTACTTGAGTCATGCTGAAATTTCAGAGCAGGAAATTAGATATGATATAGTCATATCTAGGATTCTTTGATGGGCAATTTTTACTTTTTCATGCAAAACCTTATATTCTTGTTTTATAGAGAAAGCATTTAGGCTTACTTCTACACTGGTTGCTGAATTTGCTTGTATTCTTTTCTTGATTTATTTGGTGATTAAAAGATGGCTTGTATGAGACCCTACACACACAAAAAAAAAAAAAACCCAGAAAAGTTTTTATGAATTTCTAATTTTGGGGGTATGTCTGAGGCTAGGGGCTAGGAAGTATACCTCTAGAAGTATACCTCTGTTATGATGGTTGTTATAATTTTTATTCTCTTTAAAAAAATATAAAAGCACAATTAGGGGCCAGGGAGATGGCTCAGTAGAATAAGTGCTTCCCTGGCAAGCACAAGGGCCTGAGTTCAAACGTTGGTTCCACAAAAAAAAAAAAAAAAGAAAAAAAAAAAAACATAATTAAAAAATAGAGATGTCGTCAAAGTTGGTAACATTTCCATCCAGCTTTTTGGATAACCAAGATATATCCAAAATAAGTTCTATAAATACAATGTCTATAATTGTCTGTATATCTTGATTTAAGAGGTTCTTTTGGTCGAAGATTTTATGTATGGCTTAGAGTGTGATGTGTTATGATGAATCATCAAAAGCAATTGTTTTGGAGTATAAAAGGTTAAGTTTTCTATGTCTATAAACAACATGGTTTTCTAAAATATTAAGATGTTCTTGGTTAAAGATAAACAACTAGATTTGAAGATTGTATATTTTGCTAAATAATTTTCTTGTGTTTTCACTAGTAGGTTTTTACTTACTGAATTGTGAGTGACCTTTAAGTGTTAAAGAATATTTGAATGTTACTCTGTAAAATGCTTCTAACAACCACTTCATGTTTATTTAATAAAAATATTATCTTATTTTATCATGCGATATATATTTGAACATATATTTATATATACATGTAAAAACAAGTTATGCTGTGAGTCTGAACATTCAATTCAAGTTGATTAAGCTAAGACTACATAAGCTTAAAACACACAAAGTAACAGGTGTTCTCTTTTATATAACATGCTTAGACCTTAAACATACAAAATGATCAAAATCTGATATCTCTTTAAATTTGGTTCTGGGCAGGCCAAATAGCTCAGTGGCTTAAAGCACCTGGAAACAGGTACAGGGACATGGAGATCGAACCCCACCCCCAGCCGTGCCATCAGCCACCCAACCTTGCACACCTCCCCATGCCTGGGCCATACTGAGATGGTTATTGAGACTGGGTGTGGTGCTGCACGCCTGCAATCCCAGCTCTTGGGAGGCTGTAAACAGGTAGATCACTATGATTCCATCTAATTATGAGACTCTGAACACTCTGTAGGCTCTTCCCTAAAATACAAACAAATAAATAAATTAAATTAAAAATAAATTTGGTTCTGACATTTAATCTTGATATACATTTATTGCTTTTGACTAAACAAACATTTTCTTATTTGCATGAATGAGATGTAATTGTATATTTTATAGTAAGCCTATTTACAGTCAATAACACTGTTTCCAAAACTTATCAAAGCTGTAGAATGTTCTTAACTATTTTCAGTATGTTATACCTTATACAAAATCTGTTAAAGGACATTGAAATTTGTCTTAAGCATAAAAATCAAAAATAGACATTATGCAAATAATTACTAACTTCCTGGTATATTTGTATTTTCGAAGTATACAGGATTTCAAAGACATGAAATTACGAAAACATCTCATGTGGTGACTTGCAGGATAAAGTTGTTGAAGGTGGTAAATTTTTATACTCAAATGTTTGGTATTCCCATACTTTTTTTTTTTTTTTTTTTTTTTTTTTTTTTTTTTTTTTTTTTCTTTTTGAGACAGGGTCTCACTATGCAGTTCAGGCTGGCCTTAAGCTCATTTTGTAGCTTAGGCTGGTCTGGAACTCACAACAATCCTCCTGTCTCAGCCTCCCGAGTGCTGGGATTACAGGCATGCGCCACCACGCCCGGCTGGTATTCCCATACTTATATTCCAGCTGGTGATTACACATGCCAATTTGCCATCAGGCAACCAGCTATATAATGCAAATATGCTTTCCTGGTTGTACTTCTGGGGTTGCTATGTAATTGTGTTATTAAAATAAATGTACCTGAGACTGGGCATGGTGGCGCATAACTATAACTCCAGCTCTTGGGAGGCTGAACACAGGTGGATAACTATGAGTCCGATCTATATAATGAGACCCTGTAGACCCTTCTAAAATACAATAAATAAATAAATAAAATAAATGTACCTAAATATTGTGCAGTCAAAACAATGACACTCACATGGCTATAAATTAGACACTAATTATCAATGAAGTACATCTATGAACAAGTATATTCTACTTAAATATCATCCTGTTAGCAAATTGATTAAAAATAAGTAAAGATTATTTATGTCATTTATTATTTTATAAGTAGATAAAGGTAACTGAAGGAAAACATTTTGTACTAAGATAGACATTTAAATGTGTTTCCGAGATAATGTCATCATGATTGTCATGTTAAAGTGTTACATGGCCCTTAATCTCAGGTTTCTCTATAAATTTTATTATTGCTATCTACTAACATTGTACAGGGATACCACTTCTGGGGCAAGCACGGTTAGTAAAGAAACCACAGTTCATTGGTTGCACGGTATGCTTGAAGGTATTCAATATCTACATAAGCTCATAAACTACTATTCTCACTATAATACTGATGTACCTGATCTTCTCTTTTGGTGTTCAATCACTGAGGTTTGGAGACCAGAGCTCAAAGGATAACTGAGCTAAGATGGCACCCAATATTTTGGCCATGGTCCTCCAAAGTCAACAGGGACCGAGGACATGAAGGAAACTTTTTTATTAGATTCTAGAACTTTGGTGAGTCAACCAATCTCCTAAACAGGAGAACAGGAGTCTACCAGTACACAGTGTGCCAGAAAAGGGATAATCAAAGAGGAAAATGTGACCCCAGCTTTCACAGGAAGCTACACAGTCAAACAAGACTATAATTCATCTTGACACTGACAGAAGAACTGAGAGGTACTATAGTTTCAAAAGTAATGTCTAAAGAGCACTGCCCTTGATAGATAAAAGGAAGTTAATTTTGATTAACACAGATCTGACTTTAATTTGGCTTTAAACACCCACAGAAAAGTATAACAAAAAGATCTATAAATTAATGCCATAATATTAAAGGCTAGCTACAAAAAGGGAGCTCCAATCACTGACCCTTGATCTCAGTTTCCAGATACATTTGTAGTTGATCAATGTTACAGTTCACTGAGGTTGAAAAACCACAATAAAAGCTCAGCAAGAGCTTTGAAAATTTCTTTCACAAGCACCAAGCTTTTCATATTTTTATAGATAAAACTAGAGGGACTTGTGACAAAATAAATCAAACTTATAGATGACCTCAATCAGTAGAGTTATCTAAGAGCCACCTGGTTACAATCACTATTTTAATCTCTCAAGAGCAATATCTGGAACGAAACTTTTCCTCCACTATGTCTTTCCATTCTAGTACTCATACTTTGATTATACGTGCTTTTTAATATTTATTTATTTATTTATTTATTTATTTATTTATTTATTTATTTTGTACAGGATCTCACTCCAAGTGATACTCCTGTCTCAGCCTCCCCAGTACTGGAATTACAGGCATGCAGCACCACACTCAGTTTTGGGGCCAGTTTGGCACATGCAATGTCCTGGGGCTGGTATAGTATGTGGTATCAGGGATAGAACTCAGTTCCTTGCACTTGCCAGCCAGACACTGTTCACTGTGCTATCTACCAGTCTCTACACATGCTTTAATCTCTTGGAAAAATGTGTTTATTCTTGCCTAGAGGTTGCCAAACTCCAAGTGATTGTGCAGATGGAACCAACAACAAATGTGTCAATCTCTTTTTACTGATCCGCAAGATAGACCTTGCAAAGGTAGTTCATAAATGCTAATGAACATGATTTTATCCAACGCCAATTACATTAGCTCCCTGGAGAGGGCCTCTTATCCCCTACATTGACCTTTCTCAGCTTGAAATAGCTAGATTTAAATTTTGCATATTCTCCCCTAACCATAGTTAGTGATATCACTTCAGATGGAGTAATATTATAGACAGCTGAGTTAGAGACAAATTAATAGACAGTCAAAAATAGACTGAGTTGTCAAGGAAATCAGTGAAATGTAGGGACATCAGAATTGTTGCTGGAAGCGTCTATAAAGAACACAAGGCCAGATTACAACCATAATGACCAGACTTACACACTTCCTTAAGGGATTAATGGAAACAATGAGATTATATTATAGTTAATACCATATTGTTCATTAAATCCAGATGGATATTAGAAACCTGGGTGTGTCATCAAAACACCTGGATACATCCTTTATCCGAAAGAGCATATCATCTATATGCTCTTTCTACATGCTCCGCTTCCCTATTGGATCAGTATTGGCTAAACATTTATACTGCTATAGGTTGGCTACAGTTTGACCTACTTTGCACCCACATTTCTGATTTTTCTGTATAAATTTTCCCTAACAAAGGACCTCATTGGCAACCTACTTCCTGTCTCTTAAAACTTTTCTGCCTTAATCTCCCTTTTCCTTTTCAATTCACTCTTCAATTTCAGGGGACATGAACTTGACACCTCTGTCATCTAGTAAATAGAAAGGTATATTTCTCCTATATCACCAGGACACAAGTTTTAATCTCTTCTGTTGCACTTAACCACTCTGTTGTAGACTAAGCTACTTGTGTGTATCTCCCCAGAGAGTGTCTCATTTTCCTGAGGACAAGAGTGATTTGGGAATTTCCAATACCAGAGAAAAGTAATTCCCATTCAATGGCAGTGTTTCTTCTGGCCTCAAGCGGGACACTTCAGCCTATGTGGATTCACAGTATCTGAAAAAAAATGAATAGATCCTGTGTTTTCCTGTTCCTTTACACTGCTCCCTACTATTTGGTCATGCTGGTTTGGATATTGCTATGGTAACCAGCAGTCACAGAAGACAGATTATGACCTACCTGATCATTAGCCAAAGACTCTTGAGGGTTGAAGATTCAACAACATCTCCTGTTTATGTTTCAGGACCCAGCAGTGAAATTTCTCCCTTGTATCTTCTATTTTTTCCCCTTTGGAAACTTCCTGTGTTGACAGAGATTCTTACATTGGCTCCTAAACTCCATAGCATCTTCATCCCTTAGTACCAACCTCTCTGAGAGAGAGGACTTCAGTTCTGAAACCAAATCCACACTGAGCCCCTCTGGGGAATATTTCCCCTATGAAGATGCCGCATCCTGTAAGAATGACATTCATCTTGCAAACACACAACTCCTTGTATATGTTCTTTAGGCAACCTCATTGCTCTATCCAAAGCATGTGGGAGACTGAAGAGATAACAAGATGGCTCAAAATACAAAATGTACTTAAAGACAACCCTTGGTAGATCTTTATACTAGGTATCAACATGGTCTGGACTGGTGACAATGATTTTGATGAATCAACTGCTCATGAAAATCTATACAATGGGCCAGGAAGATGGCTCAGTGGAATAAGAGCTTCCCTGGCAAGCACAAGGGCCGGAGATCAATCCCCATTTCCACCAGAAAGTAAAACAGAAGAAAAAACAAAATCTATATGGTATTGCTGGACAAGTGTCTAAAGACGAAAAATTACTGAAGGCAAGCCAGATATTCTCCTAAAACTGATGAAGATATTTTAGGATGTTTACATGGATAAAGGAGCAATCCAAAAGGATTACAATGAAAATCAACACACTTGACAAAAATGTCAAAATTTAGGGAAAGAAGAATGATGATGGGGTTTCTTTGAACTTGCTCTGGTACATGACCTCTGCCCAAGTAGCTGTTCCCTCCACACGGATCAGGTCACTCACTGAGGACTTGACCTCAGTGTCAAGACTTGCCCATCTGCAAACCATCAGAAAAGAAAAGGATGTTGTCCTTTCCCCAGTGCTGCCTGTGACACTTACCAGATAGGAAAATGCTGAACAGAAGTCACAAGTCAGGCAGAACCCTCAACCGGGAAAGATATCCCCAAAGTATGGACCACTGTATCTCTGAACATGGAGCAGGCCTTTCACTGGCTGTGGGAGAGACTCCTTTCCATGGGATGCAGAAGACAGGACCTTTAACAGGTCACCAAGAGCTGCCCTCAGCAACCACCAAGAGAAGACAATGTCTTAGAGGCAAAAGGATCTAGACTGAAGGACCATTGAACAATTAGGACAACCTCACAGCCACACATTTTCATGCTATGCATTACCCCATCTTCCAAAATGCTTATATGTTTACTATTACAAATATTCAGGTTAAAAGTAATAAAACTATATCTACTGATAAACAATACATTAATTAATATACTACCATGTAATGGTATAGCATATACTCCTAATATGTTTGCATTAACATGTTTTATTAGACAAAGCATATATTAAAAGGATATAAATGAAATAAATAATGTATTTAACTAACTTATTTAGTCCAGCCATCCTGTTCTCCTAAATATATTTGTCATGATACCTCTAAGTATACAATATTAATGATTATGTTTCATTTTTTGAAAAAATCTTGTTTCAGTTACTTGTGATAAACTAAATAAATGGAGTGACTTTTTTAACAGTTAAGTTCTTTTTGAGTCCTGAAAACAATAGTTTAAAAATATGTAGTAAAGATGTTATTGGCTGCTATTACATAATCATATACATTGAAAACATGAATTAATTATAATGAAAATTTTATTGGAATTTGACTTACCAATTTCCATCACCTCTATTGTCATTTAGTCTGTGAAGTAATACTAAGGTTTAGTAGAAACAATTTTTTTAGTTAGGAGCCTTTTTAATAGATGAGGAACAATATGGCAAGAATCAGAATGCTTAGATTAGAACACAAAATGTAAGAATATGTTGACTCTACTGAAATACAATGAATAAGTTCTGTGTAGAGAAGGGGTCAAAGGTCATATTTTTACTGTGTACATATTAATAGCAAATGATTTGACATGTACAGGCATGAGAATTTTAAAGAAACATGTACCCATATAATTTCAGAAGCAAATCACTTAATGAACAAAATATTTCCAAATGTTCATCTTTAAAATGTTTTCTATGGGATAAGCTCCTTTCTAAGAAGCTGTTATTTTCTCAGTTCTTATTAAAATACCAAACTCTGATTTGAAGGAACAGTACAGACACATGGTTAAATAAAATCTCATGCTAGGAGGAGTAAAAATGTAATTGTTAGCATTTATTATGTTTGAATTGTTGATGTTATCTTTAGAGCTCTATCCCTTTAAAAAGTTCATTTGTCCAGTTTGTAAAAGTTAGCTTAATGCAGATATTTAATATGGTTCAAAAATCCCACTAGAACAATCTAAACACTTACTGTGAAATATTGGACACATCAAATGAAAGTACTGGTGTTCGTCCACACCACAAACATTAGTAAGATTTAATTTCTTTTTATTTTTATATAAAATAAGCATAGCCTGAATTCTAGTATCTTGCAGATTTTCTTTTCCTGCCTCTTGGACTACACTACACAGCCTGCAAACCTGCTCACCATCATTTGAAGGCCACAGAATAGACCATTTTTCCTGAGAAATGAAAAGCATCTCATATTTATCCACAGTTCTCACTACCACAGCTTGGCTATGTCGTCACTTCCACTGAGAAGATTCTTGTCTACTCTTCATGGACTTTTAATTTGATATTGAGCTCCAGTTTTACAAAATCATGTTTCCAGTGTTAATTTTCTTATTGTCTATATCATATGAAAATTTCAGTGAGGGAGAGACTTGAACTCCAGTCTACTTTGGGAGGCATTCAACCCTTGGCAGGGTTGGAAGACAACATAGTGTTATTTTTTCCAGTGAGATTTTTTCTTGTTTCTTGGGTTTAAAGATTAAAGATAACAAAAACACTTCTCAACTTAAGGTTTTAGAAATAATTTCTGCATTACATAATTGTGTAGATCTTATTCTTAAGATCAAATCCTGTTTACAAAGAAAATGTGATTTGCAGTATAGAGTAATGGTTAGAGTATGCAGTTTTATGTCTTTGCTGTGGTATATTTGATCTTTAGTGATTTAAGATCTCAGTATTGTAGTCCAGTTCATTACAAAGGAAATGACTTAATATAGAAACAGTCTTGTCAGCAGTCTAAGAAAATCCATTCCTTATCAATGTAAAACTACACTATACTGGAAAAAACCACAATTCAAGGCCATTCCTCATCAGCATAAAATAAGTGATTCATACATATTTATAGTTAAAAGGTGCCCTGTTTTACAGATAAAGACAATGAAGTCAATATAGTTTAAGTAATTTCCTCAGGTTCACAGAATGTGTTAATGGTAGATGATACTGCACAAAGCACCTTGACTCCAAACTCAGAACATTTTCTGTGAGGATGCTCCAGGAATGTTTATTTAGACAGAAAGCACAGACATCAGCTACATTCTTGGGTAAAACAGAAGCATTATCAGTTGCTTCAGCAGGTAGCGTGGGGTATTTCTGGCAGGGTCAAGTTTAGAAAAATCTGTCTTCTGTCAACTGTACCAGGAATCGTCTCAATAGTAGTGTATGACAGCTAGTTCACGCATGTAGCACAACATAACAGCCCACAAATATGACACAGAACTGCAACATTTTGTTTCTGTGCAGAGTCCAGGGCCTGATCTGTTTTGGATTAACAATCTACTGGAGTTAATGGCAAAGGTACAAAGTGATGGAGAACAGATGGTCTAAACTCCACTCTGTTCTATCCACATTCCCTTAGGGTTTCCTCCTAAGGTTAAGGGAGTAGGATGTGGACAATCTATATACATAATTGCACATTATTGCCTTTAAAACTCTTTTTATTTGTTGAAATATAAAATAATCACTTATGATCACAGTTATATTATCAGCAACCTTCTTTTATAACACATACACTATTTTATCTATACTAAGTGCGCTTGTCTCCCACTTTGAACTCTAGCTGCCTCCTGGTATCCACCTTCCTCTACCGACCCTGGCTATAGCAAACACGGAGCTGCATGGCAGCACTACTTGTTCATTTCCAGCTCCATAGGCTATGTTTCCACTATGCCTTATGTGGTGCAGATTGTTTTTCCATTATGACAGAGTCATTGTCACCATTCAAGGCTTCTTTAAAAAGAATTTCTCTATCTTTTGATTAATAGTAATATTCCCAAGTTAACAATCTTGCCTTATAGTTTCGGATACATTCTACAAGGGGGCCAGGATGGCCAATGAACTTTTAGGAGTACATGGAGAATGTTCAGTACTGGAGAATGGACTTTTGTCCATTAAAGAAAGTATTACTAATTACATCCAAACAATGAAATGAAATAAGAGGCTATTAATTCAAATTAGATATGATTGGTTCCTGCCTTTTTCATGCTTATACACTAACAGAGAAGGCAGACAAGCAACAGCCTAGAAAGAGCTAGTTCTGAGGACAGTTTATGCAGATTCTATGTTGGAGAATAGAGGAACAATGATGTTTAAGAACATCATTTGTAGCCATCTGGAGAAGCCCTGACCAGGACTTAAAGAAATTTGGTAAATCTCTGAAGTCTGTAGAAGACCCTTTGGAGTTGGTCAACTACTGTGTTGTATTAGGTTCAAGATGGAGAACCCACAGTGAGGGACATAGGCAAGGCTGTCAATATGGGGAAACTTTAAGGAATCAGGGAGAAATCACTCGTGGTCACAGAATTTTAAAGAGTTAATACTGGTCTAAAGGCACTACCTATGCTGAGGATGTTGTGTTTTAAGTTAGTTATTTTATAATTGAATGATATTGTATAAAAATACAAATTGACAGTCCTCTGTCAATAGAAGATCTGTCAACAAGCTTTTTACTTTCCCATATGGCAGCCATCTGGTGAGCAGTTTAGGGGCAGCCCTCAATGGTGAGAATATCATGAGGTCTTATTCTCTCTAGTTCTCATAACTCGCTGGTTTCTCATTGTCATAGTTTATATCTGGAAGTCCCCCCAATGTCTCACTCAATCACACATGGCTTCTAAGGGGTGACTGGATCACCAGGACATGGTACCCATCTGTAGATTAGTCCACAGATGAGCTTCTAGATGAATGTTATGATGAGAAGTGAAGCTATGTCAGAGAAGGTGGCTGATTGGGGGATGGTCTGAAAGGGTAACTCTCCCTGTCCTTTGTTCTCTCTGTCTCCATCTTCATCTCATTCTCAATCTCTGTCTCTGTCTCCCTCTTCATTTCTTTCTCCCTCCTTCTCTCTTTACTTCCCACTGCCATACCATGAGCTGATTCTCCTCTATCATGCCCCTCTGCCATGCTCCCCTGCCTAGGAGCCAACTGATTATGGACTAAAACATCTACAATCCATGAGCCAAAATAAATCTTTTCTCCCTAGGGTCATGGGTGTTGTCTCAGCAATGAGAAAGTATTATTATTGTCTTACCCTCAGCTTATGTCTTACTATTCACCTCTTAAAATTCCCATCTCTAGTTATTTCAGTAAAAGACAAGTCCAGGTACTGCAGTGAAGGGATTTTGGGGGGATGCAGTTAAAGTCCCAAGTCAGTTGAATTCAGTGCCTACATTGCCTATTGGGTCTGGTCTAACTGTAGAGCAGTTGCTTTTAGGATGGAGAGAAACAAGTGAAAAGAAATGTGGCTGACCTCCAAAGTCAGCCTCCAAGGCTGACCTCTTGGCTGGTAGTCAGTCTGCAAGGAACTGCCAATTGCCAATGACTAAATGACCTTCAGAAAGGATTTGTAGAGCTTACAGATAAACCTCAGCCAAACATCACCTTGATTTTGACCTTGTGATCGACAGCTTTGGGTAGACCTCAGCCAATTTATCCAGGACTCTGGGTGGACAGAACTGAAATTTAATGACTAAATGTTGTTTCAAGCCAGTAAATGTGTCAAAATTTGTTATACAACAATAAAAAATGAACACATGGACTTGGAATTCATCAGTTGTGGGTTTTCATCCAAGATCTACCTTATATTATCTGTTTGCTTAGGGAAAGTTTCTTATGCTTCTTTCTTTATCACAGCATGGGCTCATAAATGTAACATACCCTATGAAATTATTGAGAGGATGAACTAGGATAACACACTGTAGAACACTTAGTTTAGTGCCTTAGAGCATAATTAAGTGCTCAGTAAATAAATTAGATCCCAATAAACATTTTGATTTTATGGGTATTTTCTGCAAAAGCAATTTTTAAAGAAAAGTATGTAAATAGTAAGTCATTCAAATAGAAAAAAAATATATCAAACTGCCTGCTTATTATTATAGAGACCAAATTTGATGGTTGAAATACCTTGTCCTTGAGTGTCATTTAAGAGATTTAGTGTGTCCCAGAGCCCCTGAGTCCCCATGTGACAATTATAGTATAAGAAGGAAAATCTATACTTCAGGAAGGGTGGCTTCTATAGTTTATTACTCCCAGTACTGTAAGTAGCCAAGGTATCTTTGGAAACCTTTCCAGTTTTTGTAGTTCTCATTTTTTCCTTCTGTGCAATAAATGCAATTAAACCCCCTCACTCTCTTCTTTTGAAATATTCTAGGTGAAAGACAAGAGTGAGGGTGACTATTAGAGTTGGAGAAGTAGTGCTGTGTCTTTACACTCAAAAGCCAAAAGTCTGGTAGAATGGGCTAGCCTGGGCCCCAGAGGTAGGCGCAGAGCTTCCCCCGTCTTCACTAATGGTAAACCCCTTCCTATTTTCTCCTACCTTTTAAGGGTTATGAGAGGTAACAAGAACCTGAGTGAGCAGTGCAGCAATCTATCTGTCAAAAGGACTGCTCTGCTAGCAGTCGCCAACCATTCATTAAGTTAGTTTCCTATTAATCTGTATCTGGGTAAAAATTGCTTCCAGAATTAGAAGAGAATTAAAGCAAAATTATCATTAATATCAACAACTTGTTTCTTGGTCTATTTCCCCATACATTATAAAATCTCTCTTTATAATAATCAGTTCTCATTAAGGCTCAAGAGGTGCATCAGCTAAAGAAAATGATGAAAAATGCCCACTGGGGAAGAACTTTGTGGATAAGGATGCTGGCATTTGGAAGCATTTATGTAGCTTTCTAATCCTGAGTGATTACTGCAGTTCATGTTTATTTAACAGAGTTCCTTAGAGACTTGTTGGAATGGGCACATGTTCCCTTCATAGGTGAGATAACTCAGGCTGCTCTCTGGAACAGAGAAGAACAAAAATGGCTCATCAGGGACTCAGTTCCACTGCTGCTCATGACCTGTCCACTGTGTGAGGTGTTTAATGAAAAATGCACAGAGAAGATAAGACATATGATTTGAGTTTGTTTTGTTTCTCCAAAAGAGCCACTAGTTGCATTTCTTATCTTTAAAGATAATTTTTAAAGGTAAAATAATATTAGAAATGATACAGAATCTCACTAAACAAAATGATAGGAATTCAACAATAGTTGTTGCATTGCATAGTGTTGTCTTCAAACTAGTTGTTTAGATTACCAGATATAAGCATGTACAATTGTTCAAAAAATTAAAATTAGAAAGAGAGAGAAAAATATCTAAATATTGACCACCAGAAGAAATCAGCAGTTCAATTACCCAATCTGCTCTGTGAATATCTCTCCCTCTCCCTCTCCCTCTCTCACCTCCATCTCTCTCTCTCCTTTCCTTTCCTCCCCTCCCCCATCTCCTCTCCTCTCCTCAGCCTTATCCCACTTGTTCTTTCCCTTTGAGCACATGACTAACACTGACTAAGGATCTATGGAAAGCGGCACAGGGTTTTCCTTTTGCAAAATCTATTGTACCTTTCAGGTTTTATTTACATTTTAAGGTTCTTACAGTAGGAAGACAATACAATGTTTACTTACACACGTAAGTCTGATGTATTTCACTTATGATTATGGTCTCTGGTTGTACCCATTTACCTATAAAATCCTCAAGTTTATCTCTCTGTATACTTGACTAATACTGAATTGCAGAGAAATATCTATTTTTTATCCATTCCTCAGTCAATAGACATCTGGGTTGCTTCCAAAATTTAGCTATTACAAATTGCACTGCTACAAACATGGATGCACATATATTGCTATAGTATTATGCTTTCAGTTTTTTTTTTTTTTTAAATACAAGAAGGGATACAGCCAGGTTGAATGGGACCTGTAATACTAATTTTCTTGAGAAATCTCCACACAGTGGTTGTACCAGTCTGCATTCCAAACAAGAATGGAGAAGGGTTAATTTTTTGCTACAAACCCTCAGCTGTTATTGTTTGACTTCTTTTTTTTTTAAATAATTTTATTGAGAAACAAATAGCAATGAAACAGTTTCAAACAGATTGGTAGGACAGTTTCAACAATTAATACATTGCATGTTGTTGGCTTAGTGTTTATTCATTGTGCAAGATGCAGATATGATATCCTGTCCACAGACACTATTAGAACAAATCTCTCCATTCATTGAATTAAGAGAATATAGCTGTATGTCAACCCTACCTGTTTTGAATATACAGATCCAAAATGGTCCTTCATTTGTATTCCCTTTTTTGTTTAGTTTTGTCAGAGAAAGGTATTCCATCATCATTTAAATATTGCAGGTGCATGAATTCCAGTAAAGTCCAGTAGGTCATAATAGTAGTGGGTTTTCTGTAGGACTGGCAATATCAGAAGTTGTTGATTTGAGCCTTTTACAGCTCAGCATATTAATATGGCTTTACTTTTTATACTTTGTTTTTATACTTTTCTGCTGGATGGTTAAGACCAAGATAAAACAAGACCTATATAACAAGAAACATAGCTTTTGTATCTGATAAGGTCAGTCAAATCCCCTCAGGATTTATCCTGAAACCCTGTGCCGCTTTCCGTAGATCCTTAGTCAGTGTCAGTCATGTGGATGAGTCATGGCCATTGCTTGAACAATTTGCTCTCTGTGAAAGTCTGAGAGAATGTTTTTTCTCCATGTGACTCTCCTTAGGCACCCTCTACATCATTGGTCACTTTCCTATGTGGCTCCATGATCTCCTTGATCAGAAAATTTGGGACACAATTGAGTTACATGATGTTACAGTCCAGGTTCTCTATGTCCTAGGTCTTCACTGACCTTGAACGGTTGGGGCCAAAATGTTGTCTGTCCTCGTGGCTCTCCTTTTTCTCTAATTTTTTGGTCTGAAAACTTAGGTTGTTAACCCTCCAGAAGAGAAGCTTATTATTATTGCCCTACAACATAGGCAGTTGAGCTTAACCTCACTATCTGTCTGAATATCAAACATCTTAGCTATAACATAGAACGAATATTTTACATCAAGTATTGATATATTAAACTTTAAGTCCCTACAGAATATGAAGAAAAAAATAAAAAATAAGAATAAGCAATTACATGTTTTTACACGGAAGATTAGAAATCTAACCATATACAGCATTGTAACAGGACAGTCTTCTGACAATTTTTTTTCTTTTCTCTTGTTTGTTTGACTTCTTGATGTTAGCCACTCCTTCTGGAGTAAGATTGAATCTATGTTGTTTTAATTTGTATTTCTCAAATGACCAACGATATTGCATATTTTTACATACTTATTTGCCCTTTATATCTCTTTATCTGAGAAGTGTATATTCATCTCAGATGCCCATTTTTTGATTTGGTCTTTAAATTAGAGGGGCCCGACTTTTAACAGTTTTTTTACATTATCTCCATAGAAGTCCTTTGTCTGAGAGACAGCTAAAGTTTTACCCAATTAATTGGGCCAGTCACTGTACATTTTTTGGATCTCTTGTGGGTAGAAAGTTGAAAGCAGACCTTTTATTAGTCCACATTTTTAGAGTGTAAGGAACTTCACTTATATTCTTTTTCTAACTCTAAGTGAATCCTTTTTGTAAGGGATGACAGGAAGTCTAATGTGAGTTGTCAATGGAATGGAAGAGAGGCTTGGCCAGTTTACAGCAGCTTCCCTGGGCTCATAGTCTGGAAAAGTCAGTAAGGGCCTCTTTTTCGCTGCATTGTTGTACCCACCTGTGTGCTAATTATTCAGAGAACCATTCCATGGTTTGCAGCTGTTTTTATCTCAATGACATCCATCCCTTCTCAGCCCATCCCACCTTGTACCTTTGCCATGGCTCCAACACTATAAAGCAGGATGACTGGATGAGGGCCCCGATGCTCTGCCACCGCCCTGCTTCTTCTCATGGAAGTTTCAGTCCCAATTCCTCCCGCTCACAAAAGGTGTCATTCAACCATACCTCTCAGATCCTGGGGAGTCCAGTGTGTCTCCTCTATTCCAGCTATGTTACTACTTCGACCTTCCCCACTTGGGATGCTGCAGCCCCATACTGTGCTACACCTAGGCTAAGCACAAGAAATGAACCTGTGAAGACAGCACAGCCCTCAGTCTTCTGGAATGAGGTGAGCAGAAGAAAGAGCTACAGTGAACTCGTGAACACGTGTGCATCTATAGGAAGAGGCGGCTGCTCAGCTCTAAGTGGCTCATATCACGCATGGCACTTGTGCAGCATTGTACGTCTTCCAAAGTTCAGGCAAAGTAGAAATACAGTACAATTTAAAAATAAAAATGTCCTGTCGATCAGAGAAACCACATCTAGACCCGTCAAAGATAGGCACTCCACTGTCATTCAACCAATTTAGGTGCCTGAACTCTGCGACACAATCCAACACAATCCAGTATTCCAAACAATAGTGAGTTATCTGAAGAAGTTGTTGACTATAGCCATTTACAGCTCAACTTAGTATTATGGCCCCGTGTTATATACCTCATTTTTATACTTTTCTGCTGGATGGTTAAGACCGAGATAGAGCAAGACCTATATACCAAAACATAAAGCTTTCGTTTGTGATGAGGTCGGTGAAGTCCCCTCGGGGTTTATCTTGTAATCCTATACCTCACTCTGTAGTTCCTTTGTCTGTGTCATCCATGTGGATGAGTCACGGCCAATGCTTGACTAGTTTGCTCTCTGTGAGAGCCTGAGAGAAAGTTTTCTCTCCCTGTGACTCTCCTTAGACACACTATAGAACTTCAATCTCTTTCCTCTGTGGCTTCATAATCTCCTTGATCAGAAAATTTTGGGGACAACTGAGTTTCATGATGTTACAGCACAGGTTATCCTATGTCCTGAGTCTTTGCTGACCTTGAAAGGCTAGGGCCAAAATGTTGGCCAGCCTTGTGGCCCTTCTATTTCTCCAATTTTGATCTGTGCACTTAGGTTGTTAACCATCCAGAAGAAAAGCTGATTAGTACCCTGCAGCATATGCCGTTCAGTTTGCCCTAACTATCTAAGTTCTTTTTAGTTGGTGTTGTACATTTCTATTTGTATTTCTTCATTTGACTTCTTAAACTAGGAACACTATATGATATTTGCACATGTGTACCTGGTTTATTTCACTTATGACTATATGTTCAAGTGGCATCCACTTCAATATAAATGTTTCAAGTTTATCATTCTTAATAGCTGAGTAATACTCCATTATATAGAAATACCACATCTTTTTCAACCATTCCTCATGTGACAGACATCTTGGTTGTTTCCAAGATTTTGCTATCACAAATTATGCTGCTATAAACATAGGTACACATATATCATTATGATATAATGTTTTCAGTTCCTCTGGGAAAATTCCCAGTAGGGGGATAGCTGGCTTGAATGGTCTGATGATAGCTCACTTATAGTTGTATTGGTTTTTTTTTTTTTTTTTTTTTTTTTTTTTTTTTTTTTTTTTTTTTTTTTTTTTTTTGGTGGTACCAGGGATTGAACTCAGGCCCTTGTACTTAACCGGGAAGCACTTATTCTACTGAGCCATCTCCCTGGTCCTATAGTTGTATTGGTTTTCTAGGGCTATAACACAGCACCACAAACAGGGGGACTTAAAAATAGAAATTTATCATCTGACAGTTCCAGAGGCTAAAAGTTTGGGATTAAGGAAATGGGAGACTTACTTGTCAACATTTACCAGAAAATTGAATCATACAGTTCATGATGAATTGCTAGTTCTGCAAACTGACACACTTGTGTTATTCTCATATATTGTCAAAATGGCAATATTACCTATTTGATGAAGAAGGCATAGGCTTTGGAGAAAAACAAGCTGACATCCTGCCCTCTCCCTTTATTGGCTGGGTGTCTATGCCAAGATAGCAAGCTTCTCTGAGTGTCAATTCAATAATTTGCAAAGAATGAATGATGTAATTATCACATGACTGTTGATTGGGTTTTGGTGCCTAGTAGAAGACAGAAGGATAACACCTGCTGCTTGTTCATGCTTAAGTCCTCAGTAAGTACTCTTCAGTAAATTTAATAATTTTATTTTTTCCCTTGAGTTTGTGTTGTCTTATGAACTATGTTAGGGAGGTACCAACCTAAACTGGCTTCAATAGAAATTTTCCTTAAAAAAGAAAATTTGGTTGCCAGTGCAACCAGAAGCCATGTGTAATTATTCCCAGAAGCTCAAATAACAAACTCCTCTCCCTCTGCATCTCTCAGCTTACTTATCCTCTGCATAATTTCATTCTCAAGGCTCTCCCTTTATGACAGCAAAAGGATTATCTGCGGATCCGTGCTCACAACGATCCTATAGCTTTAAATTGAGAACAACAAATAAATTCTTTCTTTACAGCTCTACTATGTAAAGAATTATTTTTATAATCATATGCCCTGACCTGAATTGTGGCTAGGGTGTTGCAGGACCCTGCCTGGCTGTGCTTGAGACACATGCCAGAGAACAGCAAGACTGGGGCTGGCTCTTTTCCCCTGGATGCATAGAACAGGCAAGGGCTGATTCTTAAAAGCAAGGTGCCTTATATATGGAGGAAGATAGCTATGGTAGTGTACAAATGGTTTTCTCCAAAGTGTTAAATCAGATAAAACTTTTCCAGTCAGTAGATTTTTTTTCCTTTTTTTTTTTTTTTTTTTTTTTTTTGCAGCCTTATAAATAAATCTAACCAATGTTGAACATAGATATATTGGCTTAACATACAGAAAATACAGGAAAAAACCTCCTAAAAATGAGTGGCTATATAATGCCTGCATGTACACACACATACACACACACCCTTCTACCTAAGGGTATGTTTAATTATACCTAGACACCACAAAATAGCTTTCATGAATCTTCCTAGGCTTTTTAAAACTATGACCCCATATAGTACTTTGGATTTAGAGATTGAACCCTGTATTAAAATTTACAATACTGGGACTAGGGACATTTCTGAGGCTTGATCACAAATAAGTGAGTGAGTGAATGAATGAATGAATGAATGAATGAATGAATGAATGAATGAATGAATGAATCTAAGAGAATTCTTCTACATCTGGGTGTGTGAGGACACAAAAGTGTGAGTGTAAAGGGTCTACTAGAAGCCTCTTTGTATAGGGAGTCAAGATTTATCCTGGAGTAGGAAAAACACCAAAGCAACAACAACAACAACAACAAAACTCCAAAAAACTAAAATTCATGTTATGGTGGACAAAAACATATCTGTCACAGTAGAGAGAATAATGCATCAAGACTGGAGATCTTCTCAGGAAAGAGCTCCTGCTAATAGGAAAGGAGCCTATGCCCCAAGCTTGCACCAGCAAGAGGAGACTCTGTGAAGAGGAGGTTTTCTGCAGAGTGAAGTTTGTCCCTAAGATTTAGTCTCCTACTTTACCTTTCCTAGGTGAATACATGAACCTATTAAAAAGCAAAGTCGTCCTAGCTAATATGCATGATTCGGTAGGTATTCCAGTGACATCCCTGACACCCAAGTGACGAAAAGTTAATCAAAGTGTTCTCTGTGTTCCACTGCACAGCACCATCTAGAGCCTTTGTCATGGAGCCCATGGAGCAGGGCGCAGCTGGGCTCTCCGGAAGCAGTGGTAGCCACTAGAGGGCAACAGTCTCCCCACACCACACTGGTCCTACTACACTTGTCCCTGGTACAAAGCAGTTTAGATCTCTTCTGCACGCATCTGTTTTCCCTCCCCCAGCTCTTAAGGTTATCCTTAATGACTTCACTGCTACACTGACCATGATGATTCTGACAATCAAAAAGGACAAGTTAGAATGATCTTCCTTGGTCCTGGAATATACACCTAAGGGTACCTAGAGTTGTTTCTGATGAATGAGATTATGAGTAACTCATCTTTTCTTCTAATTCCTTCCCTTTTTATTTACATTTTTTTGGGTCACTCTTATCTGCATTTTTAAAATTTGCTATAATTAATTTGGTTTGTCTTTATAATTTAAAAAGGGCTAATTTAATGAAAAGAAACAAAACTTTGTGCATTTTTAAGCTTTGTCATAGAATTTCAGTCCTCAGTGGAGCTTGCTCTAATGTTCCCTCCTCCCACACTTCCCTGTCAAATATTGAGGGGCTGTGACTCCCTTGAGCTGGGGCAGTGCCACCACCTCCACGGGCACCACTTTAGCCTTCACCAAACATTGGCTATCTGTTGAACATACTCTGTTAGGACTTTAAATTACTCATGCAATGGTTCCAGCTCTTTAGTTCAATTAAATTTATTATGTTCTGATTGAAATGTCCAAGTGGTAGGCTGCACCATAGCTCTTCCCAGACACAAAAGCAGACTTAACAGCCCAGTGGAATATGGTGAGCTGTAAGAGGCTCCACTCAACAACTTCTGACATTGCCAGTCCTACAGATAACCCACTACTATTATGGACTACTGGACTATATTGTATTATTTTGCTGAATTTATGAACCTACAGTATTTAAATGACAATGGAATACCTGTCTCTGACAAAACGAAACAAAAAAGGGGATACAAATAAAGGACCATTTTGTATCTGTATGTACAAAGTAGGATAGATATACAGCTACTTCCTCTTAATTCAATGAGAACAAAGATTTGTACTAATAGTATTTGGACAGGATAACATGTCTGCATCTTATACTATGAATGACTACTATGAAGACAATGTGTTAATTATTAAAACTGTCTCACTAATCTGTTTTGAAACTGTCTCATTGTCATTTGATTCTCAATAAAATTAATAAAAAAGGAATGCCTGCTAAGAACTCAAGAGAGAGTTCCCCTTCCTCCTTAGTCCTGATTCCTGTTCTACGGTACTCCTGATTCCTGTTCTACAGTACTCCCAACTACCTGATTCTTAACTTCTTTCTCCTGGATCCCTGTACTTTGTTCCTTATCTTATTGAGCAGGACAGACACCTGACTCTTATAGCCTCTTCTACAGTGGTAAGGCATTCGTACTTTTAATTTTTATTTTTAAAAATTATAAAAAATAGTTTTAAAAAGTATTAGAGATGATACAGAATTTCACTAAGCAAAATACTTGGAATTCAACAGTGGATGTTCTATTGCATAATGTTTTTTCAAATTAGTTGTTTGGATTACCAGGTATAAGCATGCAAAATTGGTAAAAAAAAATTATAAAAATTACAGAGAAAAAGTTAACCTTTAATTACTCCTTTCAATAGACCAGAAGTCAGCACACAATTGTCCATATTTTTCTCTTCTTTCCTTTTTTTCTTCTTTTCCTCATCCTAGTTGTTCTTTCCCTTTCACAGTATCTCTTGTGTCTTTCAGATATTATTTACTCTTTCAGGTTGTTATACTAAAGAGACAATACAATGTTCACCCATTTAGGTCTGACTTATCTCCTTTGTGAGTATGATCTCTATCCATTAACTATGAAAGCCTTGAGTTTATCTTCTTTATAGCTTAGTAATACCTCATTGTGTAAAAATGCCACATCTTTTTTATCTATTACTCCTTTTGGCATTTGGGTTGTTTCCAAGATTTAGTTATGATAAAGGAACTTAAGCTTTAATATGCAAAATTATCTCTTAGAGGAAATGAAGGTAATGTTAGAAATTTAACATGTAACTATTTTAACCTAAAACAAAAAAGTAAAGCTTTATCGGTATTCCGTTCACCCTAGCTGGCTGCTTATCAAGGATGACATCTACTTCAAGAGATCCTGAAGAAGTTGATTGATGCTGCAGAGCATTGGTTTTAAAGTTTCACAGCTCAGTTTTTTGTACCAGAAATTATGTTATCTGACTTCAAAAGATCCATCCCTCGCGACACGTAATACTGAACATGGGCATTAGGTAAATGCCTATAAGTGCATATTTTATAATAATGCAAAATAAATACCAAAATGTTTATATATATATATATTTTTTTTTTTTTTGAGGAGTTGGTTAATAAGAATGGGAAACCATTGTATCTAGGAAGAACTTAAATCTGGGTACTTTAACTTTGTCTCATTCTGTTTTTTTTTTTTCTTTGCCGTACTAGGGATTGAACTCAGGACCTTGTGCTTGCCAGGCAAGTACTTATTCTACTGAGCTATCTCCATAGCCCCTGGATATTTATAAGGAAAGATTTATATTAATACAGTAATCTGTTAGGATAATTTATAAATACATGGACATATATTAAAAGTGGTTTCTTGGTAAATTTAATGAGGAGTACAGTTTTAAAAGATTTCTTGTTATAAAAATTATGATACATATCATCCAGAAAAATATTTAATAAGAGCCTACATTCAACAAATAAGCTGCATCCTACTCACAGTTCCATCCATTTGTGCTTACAGCATTAGCTAAAGCAAAGGCAAGGCCTGCAGCTACTCAGTATTACATGGCATCCTGTGGCACATTCTTACAGGTCCAAACTAGAAGGACAAAACGAGAAAATATTACTTGGCCTTGGTTCAGGAGATATTTCAAGTACATGTGTCTGAATGACTCCCCTGAATATCTGGCCAGTGAGGTCATTTGGCTGAAGGCTTCCTTCCTTCTGCCATAGGACACATGGCATAAAACTATCTGAGAGCAGATAGAGCCAGTTCAGACAATCACTGTTCTGTCTTGACTTAAACAAAGGAACAGGGAGAGCCTGTGTTCATAAAGAACAGAAGATTATTAAGATGTTTTCGGCTTTGGGAAATACCATTTGCAAATGGAAAGGGAATGATTATTGACATCAGGTACAAATAACTTAAAGCTTCAAATGCCAAGAATTTACCACACATGTGAAACCCCGCCCTTTCCCACATAATTATTTGCAGTTTCAAAGAGACACCATAATGAAGAGAGCAAAAGATGCTTCAGTCCTTCACATGTGCAAATATCATATAGTCTCCCTAGTATAAGAAGTCAAATGAAGAAATACAAATAGAAATGTACAACAACAACGAAAGAGAATTTAGTCAGATAGTTAGGGCAAACTGAACGGCATATGCTGCAGAGTACTAATCAGTTTTTCTTCTGGATGGTTAACAACCTAAGTTCATAAATCAAAATTGGAGAAATAGAAGGGCCACAGGCCACCCAACATTTTGGCCCTAGCCTTTCAAGGTCAACGAAGACTCAGGACATAGGAGAACCTGTGCTGTAACATCATGAAACTCAGTTGTGCCCCAAATTTTCTGATCAAGGAGATTATGGAGCCACAGAGGAAAGAGATTGATGATGTATAGTGTGCCTGGGGAGAGTCACAGGGAGAGAAAACTTTCTCTCAGGCTCTCACAGAGAGCAAATTGGTCAAGCAATGGCTGTGACTCATCCACATGGCTGACACTGACAAAGGATCTACAGAGTGAGGTATAGGATTACAAGATAAACCCTGAGGGGACTTCACTGACCTCATAAGACACAAAAGCTACATTTTTTGGAATATAAGTCTTGCTTTATCTTGGCCTTAGCCGTCCAGCAGAAAAGTATAAAAATGAGGTTTATGATGTAGAGCCATAATAATAAGTTGAGCTGCAAATGGCTATAGTCAACTACTTCTTCAGATAACTCACTATTATTGTGCACTGCTGAACTGTGTTTGATTGTGTTGCCAAGTTCAGGCACCTATAATGGTTTAGTGACAATGGAGTGCCCATCTTTTACAGGTCTAGACAAAAGAAAAAGGAGGGATACAAAGGAAGATTCATGATGTGTGTGTATAAACAGTACAGTTAGGATAAATATGCAGTGATTCTGTATAATTCTATGAGAGGCAAGGTTTGCACTGATAGCTGTTGGACAGGATATTATGTCGGCTTCTAGTGCTATGGACAACCACTAGGAAAATAACAAGGTAGAAAGTTTAATTATTGAAATTGTGCTATAATTCGGCTTTAAAAAATAAGATAAGTATACAGCTACATTCTCTTAATTCACTGATTAGAGACATCTGCTATAATAGTGTCTGTAAGCATAATATAATGTATGCACCTTGTACGATAACAAACCATTACAAAAACAATCTGAAATGTATTAATTATAGAATCCGTCCTGTTAATTTGATTTGAAACTGTCTCATTGCTATTTGTTCTTCAATAAAAAAATGAAAAAAAAATGCTTCAGTCCTAATGACAGTCCTTAATCCTATCCTACTAGGAATGAATATTTTGGACAGATATGAGATGGTGGTCTTGATATATCAATTTTAAAGTTACACTTCTGTCTATTGCTTTAAAAATAATATCTCTATCATTCTGCTGGAGACTTTCCTTAAGTAGGGCTCACACTTGGACCACATGTAAATTCAGATAATGATTGCATGAGTGTTGACAGAGGACTTGGCAACGTGCCTGGCAAAACTGATGGAAATTAAGGAAAATTGCTTTTACCCTTTGCATGGATAGAATCTAGACATGAAGAGAAACATGACTTCTGAGGATGTTTTTCTAAACCATTGCTAGGAAGAAAAGCAATTGAATGGAAATCTGACATGTAACTGGAATATATTATATAGCTTACTCAACTTCATAATCAAAAGCAGTCGGCATTTGATTGAAGTAGAAGATCAAGAGGCAAGTTGTTTTATTTCTCTGCATCAATCCTTTGAAGCTGCAAGCACCTATACCTGTGGACAGACTTTCAACAAAACCCGCATGTTATTAAACATTTTAATTGTGATTTAATGTTTTTGCTTTAAATTTAAGAGAGTCTTTTAGGAATGGTGAATAGAAAGGAGAGATGAAGGAGAAAATATAAATGTTGATGCAACTTGACTAACATATTTGAAAGTATGCAATATACTTGATGTATTAATATTTTCTGGCTCCAATGCTAATAATTTTAAAACTATAATTATGTTTCAATTGAAGGGAGAATCTACATTCAAATAATGTTGGCAAAATTAATATAGGTGAGTTTCATCTCAATTTCTGAAATACTAGGATATATATGTAATTCTTTCCTTCATTGTAATTTTGTATTTAGAAGGTAAAATAGACGTAAACATAGGTAATGTCATATTTTATTTGCTTGAAAAATGCATGATAACTTATTTTTTAATTTCAATTCACTGTGTCTTTTTAACTGATCACCATATTTTAAATGAGCATATGTTTGTATTAAATACTAATTGCATTTATTTGGGGGACCTGGTACATATACATATTGCATCTGTATCACTTTTACCCCCACTTCTACCTGCTTACTGTACCCTCTCTCACTTTTCCCGGGTCACATTTCTATTTCCATAGTCTACCTCCATGTTTCCTACCATCTCTTTTTTATTTTGCTTTTAATTAATTTACCTTTTTAAAGCATTAGTTGCTCCTATCAATACACCAGCAGAAATGCACAGTACAGTTGTCCAAACAAGCCTGCTTGCATACATAGATAAATCTCTGTCTCCAACTCCTTCTCCTGTGCTTCCCCTCAACTCAGTAACTCTTTCCTTTTGAATAAATTCACTCCCTTTTCCTATTGTGTGCTGTACCCTTCAGATTCCATTTTTCTCTTTCAGGTTCTCACATACAGAGACAATAAGATGTTTGCACATGTGGTTCTGATCTATTTCACTGAAGAGTGTGTTCTCTAGCCGCATCCATTTACTTACAAAAGACTCAAATATACTCCATTGTATAAACATGTCATACCTTCTTTATCTATTCTCCAGTTGATTAGTATGTGGGTTGTTTCCAAGATTTAGCTATAACAAATTACACAGCTATAAACAGTGGTGCACATATACCTCTGTAGTATGAGGTTTTCAGTTCTTCTGGAAAAAAATACCCAGGAGGGGAATACCTGGATTGAATGGAATTTAAGTTTTTCATATTAAAAAAATCAATAAAACACAGTATTTAACTTTGTTTGATTTATTTCATTATAGTCTCAAGAGTCATCTTTTTTTTTTACAAGTGACTCAAATATATCTTTCTTTATGCTTGAACAGTGGTCCATCAAACAGATTTACCGTATTTTCTTTATCCACTCAACTGTTGATGTATATATAGGCCATTTTCATAATTTAGGTAAATATTTTCAGTGCATGAAAACCTTGGGGCTTTGTATATTCTACATAAATTATTCCCACTTCTGGGATAACAAATACCTAAGAATAGCAAAACATTAACCCATGATTGAGAATTTCATATACAAAACCAACATCATGAAACTCAGGTGAGCTCCAAATTTTCTGAACAAGGAAATTATGGAGCCACAGAGGAAAGAGATTGAAGTTCTATAGTGTGCCTGGGAAGAGTCACATGAAGAGAAAACTTTCTCTCAAGCTCTCACAGAGAGCAAACTGGTCAAGCATTGGCCGTGACTCATCCACATGGATGACACAGACAAAGGAACTACAAAATAATGTACAGGGCTACAAGATAAACCCTGAGAGGACTTCACTGACCACATAGGAAATATAAAGTTCATGTGTTGATATATAAGTCTTGATCTATCTGGGTCTTAACCATCCAGCAGAAAAGTATAAAAATGAAGTATACATCACAGGGCCATAATATTAAGCTGAGCTGTAAATGGATATGGTCGACAATTTCTTTGAATAACTCACTATTGTTGTAGAATGCTGGCCTGTGTTGGATTGTGGTGTCGAGTTCAAGCACCTAAGTTAGTTGAATGTCAATGGAGTGCCCACCTTTGACAGGTGTAGACAAAGGAAGGGTTGTAGAAAGAAAAAATCATGATGTGTGTGTATAGACAGTACAGTTGGGACAGATAACGCTGAGCTTCTACATAATCCTATGAGAGGCAAGATCTGCACTACTGGTGGTTGGACAGGATATTATGTCGGCTTCTAGTACTACGGTCATCCACTAGGAAAATAATTATTGAATTTTTGATATAATTCAAGTATAAAAAATAAGATAAGTAAGCAGCTACACTCTTAATTCACTGATGAGAGATATCTGCTAAAATAATATCTGTAAATATAATATCATGTATGCATCTTGTACGATACCAAAACATTATGAAAACAGTTTGCAGTGTATTAATTTATCGAATCTGTATTGTTAAGGTGTCTTGAAACTGTCTGATTGACATTTGTAGTTCAATAAAATAAAAAATAAAATAAAATAGAAAAAAGAAAAATGTTTAATTTTGCATGTGAAACATTCATATATTCATGCTCACACACACACACACATATATATATATATATATATATATATACATACAAATATAAATAAATTTCCCAATATTAATAAAAAGCCCCCAGCAAGCTAGAGTTTACACCCTCAAACAAGACCCCAAAGGACACAGCTCCATGTACCATGCCCCTGCACTAACTGTCTCAGGTCTACAATGGTAAAAAATGTATTTATCATCAGGAGAATTGGATTTGAACTCTCATCTTTAAAATTTTAATTTTAAATGTGAGCATCTTGGAGCTCAAATAGTGAATGCTTTTGCTACAGTCTATGAATTTGTATATTTTACATCTTTAATAATTTCCCCAGAATGTTTTTTTACTTCTATTACTGTTTCTTCTGTTATCCACAGATATTATACAGATGTTTTGTTTATTTCCAAATGTATGGTAATGGTGTAGTCACATTTTTCTTATTGATTTCATTTAATCTCACTGTTGTCAAAGTGTATGAGGTTCAAGTACAGACAGAAAAAAGGGATGTTTGGAGACACAATACCACACTTCCTAGAGTCCATGGTTAAAAAGTAAAAGCCTACAGGGTGAGAGTCCAAGTAGGATCAAAACTCAGTGCCTTAAGAAATTTGTTCTATGGTCCTTGTCCTTCCATACTTCAATTTATTATTAGATTGGCCTTCAGGTCAGTTCTGTAGCAAACCACCTGGTCTTTGCCCTGTCCTTCCCCTGTCCCCTACAAAATTTCAGTATAGGTGTCCTTTGGTACTTTATTCTTGCTTCCTGGTGTTACCAATAATAATAAAAAAAGAAAAAACAAAAGCCTCAAATCAGGGCTGTTCTCTCCTGAAACTCTCTCAAGCTGAGCAACCTCTCATCCTCTATACTGTGCCAGGTAATGAACTGTGACACTGTCCATGTTTTTGTACTCTGAAACTTGTGAAGCCTTCACTTATGGTCCCAGCATGCAGCCTGGTAAAAACTCTGGGTTGCTGAGTGTGATGTTTTGAGTTTGCCATTTAGAACCAGTTTTTGACCTGTTTCAAGTCTTATATTTGTTTCTACTTCACCTTCTGCCAGTTGCTGAGAGATGTATGTTGACAAACCTAAACACAATAGTAAGATTTTTTTTAATTTTCCCACTTTTTACTTCATGAACTTGGAAACTATATTATTAGACTCTTCAAAATCTAAAACTTTTCTTGTTTATCTGATCCTCTCATCATCATGAAACACCCCTCTTCATCTCTAGGAATATTTTACGTGTTAAAGGTTACTTTGTTTGACAAAAGTCCTCAACCCAATCTGTGGTAAAGTTTTATCACCCTCATGAACTACTAAGCTATGGGACCAGGTGAGATCTGCAGAAAGTGATCAGGCTATGAGAGCTCTTTCCCCAAGTACATAATAATCCACTACTGATGGCTGGAGAGATGGCTCAGTGGAATAAGTGCTTCCCTGGCAAGTGCAAGGATCTAAGTTCAATCCCTGGTTCCACAAAAAAAATAAAAATAAAAAAATAATAATAATCCACTAATGCATTAATGGGATACTAAAAAAAATTAGTAGGATACTGACAAAGTGACTTGTCACAGAAGTGGATCCCAGGCTATCTTGCCCAGGCTTTCCTTACACCACACATGTGCCATCAGCAGACACTGTGGAGAGTCTCCATGAGGAAGAAGACCCTCATAAGACTTTGCCCCTTGACCTCACACTTCCAAGACAACAGCAGTATAAGAAATAAATTAATTTTTAATAGATAACCCACTTTGTGGTATTTAGGTTATAGCAAGAAAAGTCATCAAGGATATATATATATACATATATCTTTTCTCTTGATACATGTTCTATCATATTTTCTAACTTTAAATAGAAAATGGTTCAAACATATCTTATGTTTAAGATATTCATCTTTTAAGATGTATATAATTAGATTTTGAACATTCAGTCCAAAACTCTTTGCTCTTCAATTGGTAGATTAAATCCATGTTAATACAATTGCTCGTCATCTATTCTTCCTCTTTTTTTAGATTAAATTGAGAATTTGATTGTATTAAATTGAAAATTAATGTAAGGAAATTCCATTTCCCTTACATTAACTTTATAGTGTTTTTAAAGGAGTGTGTGTGTGTGTGTGCATGTGTGTGTGTCTGTAGTACTGAGGCTTAAACTCGAAGTCTTTGCCTAGAGCTATGTTTTCACATTATTTTTTTTTGAACCAGAGTCTTGCTAATATGCCAAATTGTCTGGGCAGGGCTCACGCTTGCAGTCTCCCTCCTCAGTTTACCAGAATTCTGGGGCCAGAGGCAAGTGCTACTGTGACTGGTTTAAAATGCATTGTACTGAGCCAGGTCCATAGCTCAGTGGCTCAAGTGCCTGCCTGGAAGCCACGAGGTCCTAAATTTGATTCCTGCTACAAAACCAAAACCAAAAATACAATAAAGTATGTTCTAGTACATTTCACTGGTTTTCTTAGAGATTATAATAAGCGTCTGTGACTTTTTAGAGAACGCCTTACATTAATGTTCCTATTATACACTAAAGAATGACAAGGACATTACAGTAATTTTTTTATTTTTCAGACCCTGGGATTGAACTCAGGCCCTTGTGCTTGCCAGAGAAGCACTTACTCAAGTGAGCCATCTCTCCAACCCCTACAGTAACATTGCAGTTAATTTTATCAAACATTTGTCACCAGATTTTGTGAAATTATATGTTCGAATTCTATGAATACTTTAAACTGTCAGTGCTGTTATCAATATTTATGATTTTGAAAAGCTAAAACTAGTTTAAATCTACTTATGTATCTTCTCCTACAGTAATTTTATTTTTTTCTGAACCCCTTTCCGTCTTCCTAAACCTCTTTGTGACTAAGACACCCTCTTTAGTCCTCTGAAGAATAGACCTGCAGGATCCATACCAAGGAAAGAGTCATCATTCAACCCCAAGACAGACTGCTACAAGAATTCCTTCTGGCTCAGTGGAGGTCATTATTTGTTTTATTAAGGCCTAGGTTCAAAAATTATGGAGGATAAATCTGGTTTATTTAACCTTGACTGACTTAAATGTTCATAATATATACCTTCACAGAACACAATTAATAATGTTTACTTAAATAGCGGGGCAGAGTGACCCAGCAGAGTTCACATATAGAATCAACCAATACAGCCTTGTACCCACAAATTCAGGCAGTATCTCTTTGTAAACATTTCTTCCTCCTCCACTTTCTTCCTCTTTATTTTTTATGCAGCTCCAATGTCACGTATGTGAAATTGCTTCAATGTGTCATATATATTTGCCTCCAATCTGGATTTTTGTTTCAGTTGCTCTCCTCTCTGTTTCATTAATACTCCCTTTTCTTACCTAAATTGTTTAAACCCATCTACAGAATTGTTCATTTCAGTCACTTTATTCTTCAGTACAAGACTTCTTCATTTGATTTTTATGCAGGGTCAAGTAATTAATGAAATTCTTTATCTTCTTGCTTGTTTTTGATGCATACGTGAAAGAAAGGTTTTTGCTTATCTGAAATTTGAACTGAGCGGGGCATGCTGTTGTATTTAGACTTGTTCCCATGCATATTGGGAGCTCAGTGTCTCCTCTTCAGTTCTCCTTTCTCTGGAATCTCAATGCTTCAGGTCCCATTAGCCTTGTCTCCCTGAGTCCTAGTTTTTACCTCACTACTCCAGAAAGCCTCCCACAAGCTCAGGTGCCACTTGCGATGGGACTCTGTGTCCATCATGATCATTAAATACATCACAAAGGAAAATCACTCCAAATTAGGGGCTTCCTTCAACACATTTTCCTTTTCTCCAGGCCTTTCACCCTCATGTCCTGGTTAATTTGTTCTTGCCTTCAAAATGTGTTTATTTGTTTTTGCCTTTGAAATATGTTCATTTGTTTTTTTTTGTTTGTTTGTTTTGTTTTGTTTTTTTTTTTTTTTTTTTTTTTTTTTTTTTTTTTTTTTTTTTTTTTTTTTTTTTTTTTTTTTTTTTTTTTTTTTTTTTTTTTTTTGACATTTTGTTCTGTGTTTAGAATGATTCTTCCACAACAGGTTTAGTCTGATAAAAGCTATATGGCTGTATAGCAATCCTGCACATAATGTTTATTAAGTCTTGAAAACAGAAAGTCTGAGCTTGATGACTCCTGAGGAGACCCCATATGCTAAAGTGAACGGGAAAGACTTGTTAGAAATACTCATCCATTGGCGAGGTCAGGATTCAGGGTCATGAGCCCGCACCACGGAGGAGCGAGGACTCAGGCGTGGTGTTTTCAGGCCACCTCATCTGCATGACACGGTCGTGGAGTGCTGGCCACCTTCCTCGTGTCTGGGACAGTGTTAGTCATGCTGTTTTCTGGATGAAGATGGTGATTTCCTTTCAAATTCCCTTTGAAGCATCAAAGCATAGCTCTGTACTGCCTGAAGCAGTTTTATGACCACATAAAATAAGCAAGAGATATGTGCATGACAGATTCTATCTCCACAGCTCCATGCAGCACTCCCTTGCAGCTGGAATGAATTGCTCAGAACCGAGACCACAGGCCTGCCTCTTTCATGCCCCTCACCTTGGCCATCTCATCAATGCAGTTCTTCTGTGACTGTCAGTTATTGAAACTGGTGAAGATCCAAGCTGTCTCTTAACAGCTTTGAAAACGCGTTACTTTACTTCTCTAAGTTTTGGCTTCCTCACCAACAAACAGGATTATTGTACCTCCTAGAATTGCTATAAAAATTTTGAAACATCATCTCCAAAGAGCACTTTGCCCAGAACTTAGTATGCACTGTGTTCTATAACTGGCAGTTATTATTATCACCTTCCCAACTGGGGATGATATAAATAAGAGTTTGATAAACATATTGCCTCCTAGCCCTGGTATGAATGATCAAATTGTCCTTAAGTGTGCCAACACAACTGAGATATCTGGAAACTGCTGCAAATTGATAGCAGACTCAAAGTTTTCAAGCCATGTTTAAGAAGGGAATTTTGGACTGAATAAAGTCATGTATCTATTTATTCTACAGAAATGCCTTGTTCTGAAAAGGGTCCAAAAATAACCAGAACAGAGATATTGCTCAGAATATAAAGCTATGTGAAAAATAAATTAAGCAGAAAATAAAGGTAGGAAAAAATCAAAGAATATGGTATGTGACAGAGGAAAAAACTTGGAATATAGTTTTAAACATCTGATATTTGATGAATTTCGTCTGTGCCTTAAACACAGGGAATGAATGCCAGACTATATGTCTTAATCTGGAACAGAGAAAAAGGCACTAAATCTTTTGAGTCTACTTCCCAGCTATTAGATTGTCCGTGGTACAGAACAAAACCTCCTACAGACAAATAATTGTGTGCTCCATTCAAAGACAGCCACGTTACACTTGGAGATATCCAGAAACCACAAAAGGACCTGTTCAATTCCTTTGTCAGCCTGTAGGGCCCAGCTGCACTATTTGACTGCTGCTCAGTAGTGCGCATTTGTTTGTTTGTCTGCTTTGTGACTCCTCAGTGCTTTGTGAATACTAAGTGATTTTATATTTCCTGCTTCTGGATTCTGCCTTTTCAAACCAGAAAACTGCCTTTCCCTGCCTCACTTCATGACCACACCGACCCAGGCTCCCAAGTCAGACAGACCCATGAAAGGCTTTCAGTCAAAGCCAGCAGTTTGAAGGAAGTGAGTGTCATGCAGAATTCATCTTATTCTTGGAAAACTTTGTAGCTGAGGCTATGAAGTCCAGTACCTGGGCTGGAGGTGAAGAAGCAGGTATGCTGATCCTGCAGCAGGCAGCCAAAGGCAACTGGTGGCACTTGAAGGGCTCGAGAGCTCTGTATCAGTTTTCTTGTCAAACCAGCTTTGCTTTCATATTCTGGGGTCTTCATCTGTTTGTGCTGCTATAGCAAACTGCTTTAAAAAAGTCATTTATGAAGATCATAAACATACTTCTCACAGTTGGGAAGCTGAGAAATCTGAGATCGAGGGACCATCTGGTTTGGTATCTGATGAACTGCTCTTCTCCGTAGATGGCATCATCTTAGTGTCCTAGCATGCAGGAGGGACAGAAAATGAATGCGGAATCATCACATGACAAAAGCACTGCAGAAAGCAAGCCAGCTCCTCAGGCTGTTTGGCAAGGCTCCCATCCCACCCAGGAAGGCTCTGCCTTTGGGATTTAACTACTCTCACATTAGCTATAAATTTCAACATGTGAATTTGGGGGGAAACAGATTACAGTTCTTGGGGGTTTATTCTTAAGTCTAGTACCCCATCCCTTTCAATGATTCTATGACCTACCTAGCAAATACTCTTTAATAAATACCTTTTTAGTTCCAGTTGCTACTACATTTTAAAATTTGTGGTTTGATCCAACTGCTTTGTTAGCAGAAATGTAATAATGAGGTCTTTAATTTTTAAATTATTTTTACATGTGTATAATTTGAACTTTCCTTAAAGAGAATGAATTCTTCATTAATTAAAAAAAAAAAACTTAAAAATGTGAAAAAAGCTACTGAGTAGCTTTTCCTGCTGGGCCATCAGGCTTCCTGCTGACAGACTGCATGTGCAAACAGGCAATGGCCAAAGCATGTATACCAATAAGACTTTGACACAAATCCATAGCAACCAGACCAGCAACAAGCCCATTAGCCATCTGCCCACAGTGACCAGCACTTGATCATTAACTGAAAGCTTCTCTAATTTTTGTCCTTGTTTCTAATGTACAACCATCAGGAGCAAACCAAATATATTCTGACCAATCAAATAGGATGCCCTTCTAGGTAGCTACACGCTTTCCCATACCAACATCTCCAGTGCTGGCTTCCTGAAATGTTCCCCTCTTCTACTGTAAAGATCTCCCACTCCTCTAGTGGCCTCTGAGTATCTGCCAAACACAAGCACCAGTGCTGTCTCCCTTGATAGAGCAAGTCCTAAAAATCTTCGCTTATTCTCATGGGATGGTCTTTAGTTTCCACATCACCAGGACCTTGTTTTGAGCAGGGTATGTTGCTCTGAGTGGTGGGTTGGTCAAAATCGCAAGCTGCATGCTCAGCGCTTCCATTTCTGTTACCTCCACTCCTCCTAGTGAGATCAGGTGGCAAATATTAAGAGAAATGCAGTTGGCTCTTGTATGTGTTCCAGTTTAATATCACAGTCCCTAAATCTAGTTCCTAAAAAGCAAATTTATTATGTCTTAAGGTGATGGACAGTAAGGATAATAAGAACACTATAATATAAAGATGTAGAAATGTGTCTTTATAATCCTGTTATTTTAAGACTGCTTACTGGAGCTTTGTAATTCATGCTGCAATCTCTCAGCTTTCAAGCTAAATTCTTAATAAGGAGGCTCTTATGATATTGGTTCTCAGAATATCTCATTTTTCTCTTTGAATAGACATTAGTTCCAATAAACTATTAAATAAATTATACCTAAAATTTATAGTTAATATCCTACTGTTGCATATACATTGCTCTTGTGTTATTTTACATATTGTGAAGAACTTAGACAATGAAAATAGCTCCACTTTCCTTCCCATTAATTGTTAGGAATAGCAGATTTAAATGGATTATCCATCATCTAATGCAAATCAATTTTTCAAAGTTATTGAGGTCTTATCTTTTCATTTCTCTCTCTTTTTTTCAGTAATTACAAACACAGGTATCAGTTTTATAATCAAAGCAGTGAGGGAGCATCAATTAAAATCCAGAAATCCAATGCCCCTTAAGTATGTTCCTTCTTTTGGATCATGTTTTTCTTCACTGTTTAAAAAAGTTGACTCTTTTCTGAATTTCATTTATTTTATAGCTATTTTTTCACATTTTAAAGATATCTGAAATAATTTTGTTTCTAATTGGTGATGGATCCTAGTTTGACTGTATTTTTTATTTCCTAGTGATACACAAAATAATGTATATTAAAATTGATACATCTTAAATCCAAAGAATTATGGTAATGTATTTTAGTGAGCATTAGTTTTCAGATATTCTGACAGGTGGACTATGGTAAGCATTCTTGGATGAGAACATCAGGGTCCAGCCAAAGCCACAGAGCTCAAGAGTTTCTTCCGGAAAGTGAAGATCACAGGCAGCATCTGTCTGCCTATCTTTCTTTTCTTTTCTTTTCTTTTCTTTTTTCTTTTCTTTTCTTTTCTTTTCTTTTCTTTTCTTTTCTTTTCTTTTCTTTTCTTTCTTTCTTTCTCTCGCTTTCTTTCTTCTTTTGTTCGTTCCTTCCTTCCTTTCTTTCAGCCCTCATTTATTTTTTTCCTTTCTTCTATACAGTGAGTTTTCTATGTAAATTTTCCTTACAGAGGTGGAGCTGCTAAACCAAACTATTCAGAGGGGTCTGTCAAATAGCCCAGTGGATTAAAGCACCTGCAAGCAGGCGCAGGGGCAGGGGATTCTGTCCCAGGGCCTGCTATGCCAGCCCCACCCCCAGAGCATGCTGAGACAGCAATTGAGACTGGGCATGGTGGTTCCCACCTGTAATCTCAGCTCTTGGGAGGTTGTACACAGGCAGATCACTATGAGTCCAATCTAGCAGTGAAACCCTGTAAACCCTTCCCTAAACCACACGCGCGCGCGCTCACACACACACACACACACGCACACGGAATAAAAAAGGAAATCAGAACCATGAAGACTTATTCTACCCACAGCTAAGTAAAAGTAGAGGCCCCCTCTTGTGCTTTACATGCATGTGGGGGAATGAGGTGATAGTTTATGAGGTTTTTGCCAAAAAATTTACTATCCCTTCCCAATTTCTACCAGGGTATAGGCTTCCTGCCTTCCTTGATCATGGAAGGTTTATGACAGGGACATAAGAATTAATTTTCTTGGTTCTTATAATGAGATGATTCTACTATGATAGGAAAGCTAAAACTTTCTATCTAAAGATTCAGTAAATAAATCTGGTAAAACAAATTGACAATGGAAAGACCAATAAGAAAAAAGGCCGATGGACTCATTAAAGTGTTCATAAGCAGAGATGGATCTCCAGCTGGGCCAGACCAGCGAGGCTTAAACACTGTCTTCATAGAGGAAAAAGCAATGGAGCTGTAGGCAAGTTAAAAAAGTAGGAAGTGATTTTTACTGGAGAGAATAAGCCTAGAAAACAGTAGTCCTGGATAAAGTTTCTTGGGCTTGACCTGTAGTGTTTGATTTTTCTGTCTCTTCCTCTGCAATAGGAATTTAATCTTCCTTGGTTAATGACATTTCAATAAGAAGAACTGAAGGTAATTGTGCATCTCCCTTTGCACATCTGGCCTTTAGGTAGATAAGGGAATTTCACAGGAAGCCATCCCTGGCAGTCACTGCTCTCCAGGTGTTCTCAGTGTGAAGCTCACAGTAGCATTTTCTGGAATAACTTTTTTGAGCCTCAACTCTATCCTGTGCCACCACCCTCCACACCAGGAAGATCAAGTCCTGCAAATTTGTTCTTTCTGTGTAAATGGCCTCAGAGGATGATTAACTCCAGATGTATTTAGCAGATGGCTTATGGGCAAAAAGCTCTTAATCCCCATAGGGACCTGTGCCCTAGGAGTGCCAAAGGGCGCAGAGTCACCAGATCTACAGTGACAATGTGTGTTTCTTCTGCACAGGGCACAGGACACAGGGTGGCAGCATCTGGAGGACTCTAACTTAGGTAATTGTGGGCCTTTGAAGACTCGGAGGGTCTTGTAAAAAAGAGTTGAGGAAAGATAGTCTAGATGAGCTGTGCTTGACTTTCACAGCTTCCTCATAAATAGAAACTTGAAGACAATTTTAAGTCAACTTAAGGAAAAAATTACGTTCCTTGCACATAATTTAGGGTTTCAAGTTTTATTGTAAAACCTCATAGAACTTCACAAAAGTTGGTGTTCTACCTGATTATTATTGAGGCTTAGAAACCAGTTTTTCAGAGTAATCCTGTTAATGTAGAAAGTATGAGTGCTAAAAGGACACTACCTTTTCTATTCATTATTCAGCCTCCCCCTGCAAATGATTTCCTGGCCTACCCATTTCTTAATGGTAGACTTTCTGGTTACTTTTAAGAGTTGAGTCTTTGGAGAAAGAAACCTTTAGGAATCATTTTCAATTATGCCCAAATTACTTAAAGAATATAAAAGGAATCATTAAGCCACATCTAGAGGATTAAGTGCATTGTAAGTGTAGCTAGCATAGGAATACGACGCAGCCTGTGGTAGAGTGCCCTGCTTTATATTTGTTCTTTTTTTCCTCCTGACATGGTACCTCAGTATTTAAAATGGGCAAAAGCAAATAGAATCTTCAGAAATTTGAAATTTCAGTTAAGCTGAAAATGCATCATTGTTCATGAAATCCACAAGCCATCTTCTCTGGAGTTCTAAAGATGCCCAAGTCAAATCTGCAACCATTTTTCTTTTTCTTTTGAGGAGGAGGATACAAACAATACAGGGCAATAATGAAGACCATAACCTTAGCGTTCAGATGACCATTCTGATTCTTGTTTCCAACAATAAATTAAAATCCCACTAAGCATGATTTACACAGTAATGACATAACCCTAGTTTTTTTATAAACTACGAGGAAGGCTGAACATGGGCTCAGGAGTCTTACTGCCAAGATTCCAACTCAGCTGGGTAACTGAGGCAAGTTATTTAATCCTGTTAGCTTTATCGTCTGGAAAATTGGAATCATAACAGAATCTACTTTATGTGTTAGGGGAAAGATTAAATGAGGCAAAGTCTATAAATATCTAAGCTCAGAGTCTTCACACAAGCTTCTAATAAATGGTTGCCATTATTATAAATTTTAATACCATAATTGCTGCTTTTAGTTGCAGCCTCAAGACTGTAAATGCTTTAACTTAAACTCAAGCAGAAATCATTTCCTGCCCTTATTTTTCTCTCCTTTCATTTCCTCTTTCTGCTGATTCTCCACCTTCTTCCTCAATCATGACTTGAATTGAGATAATGACAAAGTCCTAGAACCCACATTTTCAGCCTTAGCATAAGAAAATGAAGGTTTCCAAATCTTTAAGTAAATTTACTTAGAGACAAAGCTCAGACCTGGAGGAGAATAAAAAGAATTCACAGCTCTATAAAAACTAAAAGGTAAATATTGATCTTCTAGTCAAAAATCAGTAAATTTTCTCTAAAATTTGTGTAAAACCCATTTCTACCAAAAATAGAAAATAGATGATTTTGTTTTTAGATTATTTATTATTATGCAAATTAGATGTTAACCTTCACAATATCATGAGATATTTTCAACAATCACAAGAAAATTAGGTATGCTAGGATGTTCTCATTTTTAGAGTGCTCAAAAACAAGTCTGCCACTATCAGCAGATATTTAAATACATGCAGATATCTCTCAAAATTGTCAATCTAGATGAAGATCGTAATTTAGACTGCAGTTTTGCCATTTATGACAAAGCACTATGATTTCTTTCTTATTTTTTATTCAGGCATATGCAGGGAAAGCAGTATTAATTAGTAAAACAGACTACCTGAAATTATAAGTCTAAAGAGGCATTTCAATGCCTCAGAGCAATACAAGCGTTGTGTTTCCTTCTCTATCATAATGGTTCTCAACTTTCTGTGGCAGTTTGTTGCTAGGAAACTAATCTTGACAGAATTGAAAGTCACCTTTCCAATATGGACTCTTCTGAATCTGAAATGAACCGGGCATCTGTACCTTGCATCTTTTAATCATGTATCAATAATGCACTCCAGGATGAGGTATAGATAATAGGAGAAACTCTGACCGACCTTTTCTATGGAGCCAATTTTTGTTCACAGGAGCTAGGTACCTCCCTTACAACTCTCCCAGAAGAGAAACTCATTATTCTGTTCTGCATAAAGTTAGAAATGATAAAAGAACTAAAGATGTTTTTCTTATTTTTTTTTTCTTTTGTATTTTAGCAAAGGGTCTACAGTGTGTTCAGGGTTTCACTACTAAATCTGACTCATAGTGATCCACCTGTTCACAGCCTCCCAAGAGGTGGGATTACAGGCACGCACCACCATGCCATCTTCATTGCTGTCTCAGCACATCCAGGGTGTAGGGCTGCCACGGCAGGCCCAGGGATCAAACCCCTAGTCCCTACACCTGCTTGCAGGTGCTTCAATCTGCTGAGCTATTTGGCTGACCCTTGGATGTTTTTCACTTTTCTTTATTTCGCATTTCAGTAAGCTATTGTCCACTTTAGAAGCCCTAGTAAATGTTTAGAAAGGTAGAAGTTCAAAGCAACAGTGCATTCCATTGTGAATTCCAGTCTTACAGTATAATGCTTCTGTATTTCTAGTTCAAATCTGAAATGTGGATACACACTGGAGGATTTTAAAGTCATGCAGTGATAGTGAAAATTACCTAAATACATTTTCAAGTTGAATAAATGTGTTTTAAAACAATGTCTTAGTACAAGAAGATGCGTGTAGTTTGCATGCAGCCTTGATTCCTCCATAACCCAACTAAGGAGTACAGATTCTCTCTAATAGCACTTTGACTCTGATGCAATTCTGAATTTGCATTCAGTACCAAAGGCCGTGTCTGTAAGATGCAAATCATTCAACAGCAGCAGGTATGGTATAAGGTACGGTGCAAGGCATGTTCGTAAATTCAATCCAGTCACAAAGAGATCGTTGGCCAATAGTGGAATGCAGTTAAAGACCTCAAGAAAAGCCTGAAAACTGGCTAGCTTGATTCTTTGTAGCTATTATGCTTTTCCATTACCTTTGTTGTGTGTGTGTGTGTGTGTGTGTGTGTGTGCAACTTTATTACATTTTAAAATGTTTTGAACTGAGTCCTGTTTGTTCTCTTGCATCAGGTAGTATACTGAACGAGATCTACTGAGTTACTAGAGTTACTCCGGTAGCTCTTCATAGGTGGCTTTGATTACGCCCAGATTATGCACATCTTTTGTGTTAAACAAAATCATCCGAAGTAGTGAAAGGAAAAACAAACTACATAAACACAGCCAAAAAGCAGATTGTGAAGCAAGTCATTTTAATATGATTGCATCATACCTATTTTAATCACTGCTTCAGTCAGGGTCACCTGAGCTCAGGTAGCTGGGAAAGCAATATGGATATGTCATCTCCAGCTGTGACCATGAGCAGTGGAACGGTGAGGGGTCTAGAGGACTGTGGTAGTTCTTATCTGTGACTCTGGCTTCTGCCATAGGCATCATCAGTGAAGTGATTTTGGGGGGAAGGGGGCTAGTGGTGGTGGTGGTACTGAGACATGAACCCAGGATCTTCATACTGAACTATGTCTCCAGTGACTTTTTCTTTAAAGTGCATGGTTGGGACCGGTGAGATTGTTCAGTGGTCTAAAGTACCTGCTTAGGCAAGCTTAGGCATACACAAGGGACCATGGTTCAATCCCTCGCACCACATGCTGTTCCAGCTCCAAACTCAGGACAAGCTGAGCCAGCCAAAAGCAATAAAAAATAAAATACATATTTGCAGTTTATCATGTTTACATTTCCTGTGTGGATTTGGAACATATGCATAGCACATCTGAAATCCTTTTTTCTTCCCCTTGCACTCCCCACCCTCTTTCTCTTTATATCATTACCATTTGAGAAAGATCCATCTCCAAACTTCTTATCAGTCTTTTACTTTACTCTGTTCATATTTTGGGGTTTTTTTCACATAAAGAAACCATATGCTATTTAAGCTTGTGTATCTGATTTATTTGTTAATATTATAGTTTCAAGATATAGCCGTTTTCATATAATTACTCAAATTTATCATTCTTTACAGCAGAGTAGTACTTCAGTACACTACTGTACACTGTGGTACACTGTGCTGTACAATGTGGTATAAATATCACATTTTCTTTATCCATTCATCTGTTGATGGACATCTGTTGCTTTCAAGATTCAGCTATTGTAAATTGTGTTGCTATAAGCAGCGGTGTATGTGTGTGTGTCACTGGAATATGATGGCTTTAACTCTTTGGGGAAGGTACCTAGAAGGGGAATAGCTGGGTAAATAGCATTTCTAGTTTTTGTTGCTTAAGGAATCTCTATAGTGATTTCTATACTAGTTATACTAGCTTATATTCCCTCTAGTATAGAAGAGTTCCTTTCTGCCCACAGCTTAACTAGCACTTATTATTTGATTTCTTGATGATAGCAATTCTTAATTTATATCTCTGTATTGGTAACAATGTTCAACATGTCTTCATGTATTTATTGGCCATTTGTACTTCTGTAAGTGTCTATTTATTTCACTTTTCCATTTTTTTATTGGATCTTTTATTCTGGGGCATCTAACCCTCTGAGTTCTTTCTGTAGTCTAGGTCAGTGATGGAAAACCTTTTAGAGCTGTCAGTGATGCTACCAGCCTGGTGTAGTACATGGGCTGCTAAAGGTTTTCTCTACCACTCCTCTAGATCTTAGTCTTCTGCCTGAGGAATAGCTTGCAAAAGGTTTTCCCCATTCTCTGGGTTTTATTTTCACTTTGTTTGTCTCTTTCATTCTATAAAAGCTTTTTAAATTGATAAGATCCCATTTATCAGATCTTGGTACCATTTCCTGTTCAATCTGTATTCTGTTCAGAAAGTCTTTGCCTACACATATGACTTGAAGAGTTTTACCTATTTTATCCTAATCAGGTTATTTGTTTTAACATTTAGTACGTTGACCCATTTTGATTTTAATTAGTACATGGTGAGTTATGTGGGTCTAGAATCAATCTTGGGCAGTTCACTCAGCACTGTCTATTAAAGAAACTTCTTTTCCTTGTTGTATGTTTCTGGCCCCTTGATATAAAGTCAAGGGGAGTGCTAGGAGTTGTTGCTGCTGCACCCCCTATTCTGTTCATGGATCCTCATCTCTGTTTTTTGTACCAGTACCATGCTTTTTCTATCACTATAATTTTATAACATAATTTCAAATCTGAGACTGTGATGTCTCCATTTTGCTCTTAAGTTCAACCTCATTTCTAGCTTTAAATTGCCTTTTTCATCAAGTGACCAGCAACTCAGTCCAGACACACTAGTACAGTATTCCTATATCATGGGAACCAAAACCCCTTATGAGTTTTCTTTAGACTTACCCCAGGAAATAAACACGATCTTTATAAGACCCCAAAATACAAATAATGTAATGCAACTCCCTTTCTTTGACAGTGGAGCAACTTGTTCATCTTCCTAACACATCTACATTTTAAAGGAGATTTGTCATCAGAGTTATCTCAGTTATTCCTCTCTCATTGCTGGAACAAAATGCCCAACATTCAAAATTGAGGAAGGAAAGGTTTATTTAGTTCATAGTTAGTGAAGGTTTCAGTCCATACTCAGCTGGCTCTAGGGCAGAATGACACATGGTGCTCTGTAGCTTTTTTCCCAAGGAAAAATCTCTCACCTTTGCAATTCTGAGTTTGCAAAGGGTGGAGGCATGCTTCCTCCTGTGAAGCCCTCAGGCCATCCCTTCCATTCTATTGTTTCTTCCCAGAAATACAGATCCTCTCAGCTCTATTTTTGCATTCTACAACTTCACTGCAGCTTCCTTTCTGGCCAAACTCACATTTTAAATAATCCTGCTCTTGATTGTTCTTTGCTCTTGATTGTCAACATAAATCTGACCAAAAGGCCCCAACAATAGCAATGCCATGTCCTCCAAATTTGACTGTCTTAAAATTTCTTTTATCAGTTTAAACAGTCCCCTATGCTTAATCTCAGTCTCAAGCAAATTCTTTGGACATGAGCAAAGTGCAGAAAATCTTTCTGCCAAGCCTGATTGATACAAATCATTTGTAGTCCAGTAACCAGTGTGGCCCTTCTTCCAAGCAGAAACCTCCCAAGCCTGGGCTTTACAGGCAGGATTGCATGTTTCAATTTTTATGTATTTATTATAGGACCTACAAGAGTCTCACCATGTAGATTGGACACATAGTGATCCTCCTATGTCCAGCCTACCAAGTGCTGGGATTACAGTCATGCACCACTACATCCAATCTTACAGGCAGGATTTCTATCAGCCTTCTTTTCTTTTGCATTCTTATCAGAATCTCCGAAACACAACAGCTGAAGGTGTTCCAGCACTTCCCTGTCAGGCAACACCTCTGAACATTCCTATCCCTTCCTGTAAGCCATTCCCATAAGCTTGCAACCCACATGGTCAGGTTTAATCACAGCAATGACTTAATTTTTGGTACCAAATTTTGTCTCAGTTATACTTCTCTCATTGGTGGAACAAAATACCCAACACCCAGAATTAAGGAAGGAAGGATTTATGTAGCTCACAGTTAGTAGAATTTCAGTCTGTATTCAGCTGGTTCCAAGCATGAATGGCACATGGCACAGAGTAGCCTTTCATTGCAGCAGCAAAGACAAGGGGAGTGGTCACAGCTCAGGCAGATAGCAAGTCTCCTTCCCCTCTTCACATTGTAATGCAGATTACTTGCCCGAGGGTAGGTACAGCACTCTTGCCCATAATAATCAACCACAAACTCCAGAAGCTGTCCCATGACTGTATGAGGCTTTGGAACACCTATAAATAAACCATAACAAAGGTCTAAAGAAAAATTATTGGCCCCTGCCCTCAAGCCAGCTGAACAAGTAAAAAGTTTTCTGACTCCTTTGCCCCTGATCCGGCCTAGCACAGCCCATTGGCAGTGTGGGACAGCTTTGGCACTCCCCGGTTCTCCCTGCACCAGGGACACAACAGAGGAGAACCACAGGCTCACAGTTGTGTAAGAAGAGCTGCCACAAAAAGGAACTGAACTCAACAGCTAGATCCAGACCAGGCATGACTGGATAAGCTAAAAAAAAAAAAAATAGACTGACACCCGAATCTCATTACACACTAAGGTTATAGCTGCACCAAAGCTCTACACCAAAGATCAGAGGTCAGTGCTATACAAAGAAAAAACAGCAGAAAGATAAAGAGGAACTTACAGCAGAAATAATTTTTGAAATAAAAAAAAAAAGAAGTCTTTGAAATCATAGCATCTGAAATAGAGAATCAATTATGGAAATATATGGAGGAAATCCAATTTGGAAAAAAAACTCTGCAGTAAGAGAATTAATAGCTACCTCTAAAGAAGACATTGATTAAAAAAAAATAGAGATTAGAAATATGATGGATTTCTTGAGCGAGCAATACAAAAAAGAAATAGATCACATAAAACAGAGTCAAAGGGATATAGAAGAACTTAAAATCTCAATCACAAGTCTACAAAACCGTTTGAGTGAAAGCGAAGACAGAGTTTCAGATCTTGAGGATGCTGTTGCAGCTAGTGAAAAGGTGAGAAAGGATCTCTTAAAAACAATGAGAATGCAGGAAAAAGTAATCCATCACCTGCAAGATGATGCCAGGATGAACAATGAGATTAATAGGCATCAATGAGAAAGAAGGAGTAAATACAAATGATATAAAAAGAATATGGGCAGAAGTAATAGCAAGAAACATCCCAAATATGAGGAAACAATTCAATCAGGTAACCGAAGCATACAGAATGCCAAATAACTTCAACCCAACTAAAAACACACTGAGAAATTTAATAGTCAAGATCACAGAAATCCAACACAAGAATAATATACTGAAAGCTGCTAGAGAGAAGAAGCAGATCACATTCAAAGAAAAGCCCATCAGAATTACAGATGACTTCTCTTCACAAACCATGAAGGCAAGGAGAGCATGGAGCAGAGTTCTTCAAGTCTTCTATGAAAACAAATTCCAGCCCAGACTACTATACCATACAAAACTCTCTTTCAAGTTTGATGGAGAAGTGAAATATTTCCATGACAAAGAACAACTAAAGAAAGTCATGATGACAAAACCTACACAGGCTACTGAAAGATATTCTAGAGGAGGACCACAATGACCAGAACTCCAGGAACGAGAGCAGAAGGAACTGACTAAATAGGGCAAACAATTAAACACAGGACAAAAAGGAGTAAACAATAGCAGGTAAGTAACATGGCAATCATAAATCAACACATTTCAATTATAACCATCAATGTAAATGGACTCAATTCACCAATTAAGACAAACAGACTGGCACAGTGGATTAGAAAACAAAATCCAACAATATGCTGTATACAAGAAACACACTTAACTCAAAAAGACATTCATAGGCTTAAAGTCAAAGGATGGAAAACAATACTACACACCCCCAGCACCTCAGAACAACCCGAAGTAGCAATTTGTTCTCAGACAGTCTCAACTTCAAAGCAAGAAGGATCAAACAAAATAAATAAGGCCACTATATATTGATTAAGGGAAACATTCAAGAGGAAGAGGTAGCACTCATAAATATCTATGCATCAAACACTGAACTGAAAACATCATATCATAGTATTATATGTGTACCTATATTTATAGCAGCACAATTTGTGACAGCAACATCTTGGAAACAACCAACATGCCCGTCACATAAGGAATGGTTGAAAAGATGTGGTATTTCTATACAAAGTAATACTCAATTATAAAGAATGATAAACTTGAAGCATTTATATGGAAGTGGATGCCACTTGACCATATACTCATAAATGAAATAAACCAGACACACATGTGCAAACATCATATAGTCTCCCTAGTATAAGGAATCAAAAGTAGAAATTCAAATGGAAAGGTATGACAACAGCTAAAAATAATTTAGTCAGATAGTTAGGGTAAACTGAATTGCATATGTCTCAGGGTAATAATCAGCTTCTCTTCTGGATGGTTAACAACTTAAGTTTTCAAATCAAAAATTGGAGAAATGGAAGGGCTGCATGGTCAGCTAACAATTTGGTCCTAACCTTTCGAGGTCAGTGAAGATTCAGAACGTAGGAGAACCTGTACTGTAACATCATGGAACTTAGTTGTGCCCCAAATTTTCTGATCAAGGAGATTATGGGGCCACAGAGGAATATGACTGATGATCTATAATGTGCCTAAGGAGAGTCACATGGAGAGAAAGCTTTCTTTCAGGCTTTCATAGAGAGCAAACTGGTCAAGCAATGGCCATGACTCATCCACATGGCTGACACTGACAAATGATCTACAGAGGTACAGGGTGACAGGATATACCCCAAGGGAACTTGACTGATCTCATTCAGATACAAAAGTTACTTTTTTTGTCATATAGGTCTTGCTTTATCTCAGTCTTAGCCATCCAGCAGAAAACTACAAAAATGAGGTATATAAAATAAGGCTGTAATAAGTTGCTGAGCTGTAAATAGCTCTAGTCAACAACTTCTTCTGATAACCTACTATTATTTTGGACTACTGGACTGTGTTGGATTGTTTTGCTAAATTCAATCACCTATAATAATTGAAAGACAATAGAATACCCATCTTTGACAGGACTATACAAAAAAAGGGGATACATAGGAAGAACAATTCTGTGTTTGTATAAACAGTACAGTTAGGATAAATATGCGGTACTGTTGCATAATTCTATGAGAAGAAAGTTTTGCCTTAGTAGTGTTTGGACATGATATCCTGTCTGCTTCTTGTACTATGGATAACCACTAGGAAGATAACAATGTAAAAAGTATTAATTATTGAAACTCTACTATAATTCAGCTTTAAAAAAAGATAGGTGTGCAACTGCATTCTCTTAATTCATAGATTAGAGGCATCTGCTCTAATAGTGTTTATAGATAGAGAATCATGTATGCACTTTGTACAACACAAAGCTACTACGAAAATAATGTGCAATGCATTAATTGTTGACTCTGTCCTATTAATTTGATTTGAAACTGTCTCATTACTATTTTTTCTTCAGTAAAATAAAAGAAAAGTAAACTTACTCTCATAATGGTTTATTAAGTACTTCTAAGGACATTTATGGAACATCACTTCTGGAACAGGAGATTACTCTAGTAGAACATATTTCATTCTAAAGAAGGACAAAACTTAATTTTTATTTTTGAAATCTTATTTGCCTTTTGTGGCAAGATATTCATAATAGAGCAATGGAAATTATTAGGGTTTTGGAAGCAAGCCACTTAGATTTAAATACTACCCTGCTGGGCAATGACCTTATATCTCAAAGCTACCATTTACTGAACTATACAAATACCCACGCTCACCTTGTAAGGCCACAGTGAAAATTCCAAGAGATAATTCATGTTCTTTACAGAAAGCTTGGCATAAAGTGTACAGGAAAAGTTTGCTATTATCAGGCCCATTATGCCTCGCAGTAGCATCCCGTGTGCACTACCCTTACAGCAAGCACTGAGACCATGGAGTGGTGGGGGCTGGTGAAAGAGTTGAATTAGATAGACATCCTATTTTTAAAGAACACTCAGTCCAGTGAACAAAACAGACACAGAAAGACTAAGTTATAGTCCAAAGGATGTAATAGAAGACAGGATACAAAACTTACATGGCCTGGTCAGATAGTTTAGCAGACTAAAGCGCCTGCTTAGGCAGACACAAGGACTGGGGTTCATTTCCTGGCATACCATGCTGGTCCCACCCCCCAGGGTGCACTGAGATGCATTTTGACTTGCACCTATAGGGCTTTGAAGGCTGAAAAAAGGAGATCACTATGAGTCTGACTTGTGTAGTGAGACCCTGTAGACTAAATACACAAAAAAATAATAAATAAACATTTTGTTTGTTAGAGATGGAGATTTGGAAAGGTTTCATGGAGAACAGAATGTATGAGCTCCAGAACAGAGGAAGAAAAATGAAAAGCAAAAAATATTGTCATCCAAAGATGAGAGATTCCAGCTGTGTTGGACAACTTGGCACTAACCCTGAGCTTTGGAAGCTCATATGTTGGTGTTGCAAGAAGTATGTGCGGCCAATGGTAAAGAAGAGAGGGCTTCATGTATTTTCCCCCACCAATGGCCCTTTCTGGTATTTCCTGGGCTGTTCTATGTTTCACTGGTGGTAAAGTAGCATGATCCAGATTTGGTGCTGCAGCTCCCCAACCCCAAAATAGATGGTTGGCAGGCTTTCACTGAAATTATCTGTGTTATCAGGTATTGGAAAGATAGTAAAGGAAAGCTTCAGAAACCTTTTTTAATAAAGCTTGAAAGCTTTCCATTCCTTAAACATTTAGAACATTTTGCTCAAAGTTTCTCTAGTGTGAATGATTTGGGGGCTTGATTTCATTTTCAGTATTAGTAGCTTACAGTTTGTTTAAAAATATTCACTTTCTTTCTTTGGAGGACATTCATTGATGCTTCTTGACAGAGCTGTTTAATTAGGATGAGAAATTTTGTGAGGACCACACATGCAGTGCTATGCCCTGCAGAGCAGGGTCTTGGGAGTTGGATGGACTCAAGCCTCAGTCCTCTCCTCCTGTGAGTAGCCCCCTAAATTCTTCATCTTCAAACTAGGAATGTTTCTCCTGCTTTAAAAAATAGACTTTAGCCGTGAAGGCTGTTTCAGTTTCACAAAAACTTTTAACGAAAGCTAGAGACTCGCTGCATATCCTCTACCTCTGTACATGTACATCCTGCTGATCTATCATCAATATTTCTTCTCTTCTGAGGGATAATTTGCTAGCTTCAGAGTTCTAAGTTGACTTGTTTTTTATTTTGTTCAATTGTTATGTTTTCATTAGTTTGTGTTTGCAGTACACAATCATCATATTCCTCCTGGGAAGCTGGTCCATGTGCATAAATCACCTTGATCTTATTTTCCTTTACCTTGATCTTTTATCTCCTCCCCCCTTTTTTCACCCAACTTCCTACATATTTTGATGTTCCTCCCATTTGCAAAACAACTGTTTTTCCTATTATCTATCTTTTATTTTTCTCTTTATTTATCATTTAGGTATCTAACACCAGAGAAACTGCTGATATTCAAACTCATGTGTCAGATTCATTTCACTTAACATTACAGTCTCAAGGAGCATCCAGTTTCCTACAAACGACTCAAGTTAATTCTTCGTTATGGAAAAGCAGCACTGCATTGGGCATGAAGGCCCATTTTTTGTCCCTCTATTTGTACATTCTGTTACTGTTTACGTACTTTATTTATGTATGTATTTATTTATTTATTTTGTATTTTAGGGAAGGGTCTACAGGGTGTTCAGGTTCTTTGTCACTACTAGATCAGACTTACAGTGATCCTTCTGTTTACAGCCTCCCAACAGCTGGGATTATAGGCACGTGCCTCCATGCCCAGGCTCAACTGCCATCTCAGGGCACCCCGGGGGCAGGGCCAGCACAGCAGGCCTGGAGATTGATCTCCTACCCCCTACACCTGCTTGCAAGCACTTTAATCTGCTGAGCTTTTTGTACATCCTTTCTGATGAGGGGATTTCTGTAACTTTTGTCCTTGTTCTTCTATGAGAAAAGTCTCTCCACTCCTCGTCTTGCTTTTTCTAAGGTTTTCTTTTTCTTTAAAGTTAGTTTCTGCTGACTTAAAGTTCACAGATTGTTTCCCTGGTCATCTGTAGTCTACCAGTGATCCTGTCAAAGGTGTTTTTCTTTTCTGTTGCACTGTCTCTGATTTTTAGTATTTCTTTTTTGTGTTTTCTTAGAATTTTCATGTCTTCACTTAACTAACCCATTTGCCCCTGCGAATTGTCTATTTTTTTCATGGGAGCCCTTAGCATATGATCATTGTGATTTTAAATTCTCTCCCTGACTAGAAATTCTAAGATCGGTTTCATGATTAGACCTGTTTCTGATAATGGCTCTGTGCCTTTAGACTACACATGTGTGTGCTTGTATATCCACATGTGAATATGTGTGTTTCTAGGTTAGGGCTAAATCAAAACTAGTCAAAAACTAGGAAAAAACCTGTCAAGGTCATGGAGACCCAGAGCACATGCACAGAACACAGGAGTCAGCATGACTCTCCAGCGCCTGGGCACTGCCTGGGAAGTCAATCAGAAAAGTGTTGTTTTCAACTCTTCATTTATACTTGGCACAGAATCAAGTGAGTCTTCAATAGCACAGTTTAAATCTGTCACCAAATCAAGTCAGTTCTTGCTAGGGCAGCCATTCCAATCTCTCTCTCTCTTTCTTTCTTTTTTTTTTTTTTTTTATGAAATGGAAGCCAATTCAAGAATCTCAGAAAAAAAGAAATTAAAAAAAAAAAAAGAATCTCAGATACAAAAGACCCCTTGCCCTTGCTCCTGTGTGTCTGTGTACCTGCCCACTCTAACTCTGCAAACCATATGGTTTTCCGGCCTTTACTATATGTATATACTAAGTATCTTTACTGTGTTTTTTTATCTAATTCTTTGTTCTGGACAAAAAGAACCTGGAAAGAATTTCCCAGGGACCCATATATACTGACAGTGGAACATCTTGACTTGGGTAATAGAAAATTTGAGTGAGGTTTTATGCTAATTTGCCCAGGTGTTGAAGAATGTTTAAAGTTTCTTATAGCTGTAGGTGCCAGGGGCTTGAAAGGTATTTTTATTTTAGTCTCTCCACTTGACTCTGGGCTTTGCAAAGTATTCCTTCTCAAACAGAACCTGTGTTCTTCAGTTCTTTCAGAGCCATCCCACTGTTTTGGACTGAAGAATTGTCTTCTTGGGTGCAGGAGAAGACTATGCAAGTGACCTTCACCGTGACGATAAGGTATGGAGGACTCAAACTGAGGTTATGACCTAAAGCAAGGCCACAGCACTGTGCGTACAGCATCAGGCAATGTGTGTGCCCATCCCACTGCCCGGGTAGTGCTACAGTGGAGCACTTCCACACTGAGGTCAGGCTCGTGCCAAGGTCATGCTGAACATGCAGACTGCCCCATGTCATAGAGCCAGACCTGCTAGATAATATCTGATAACATCGTATGTCACCTGAGTGACCGCTTGAATCTGCACACCTTGCGAGGTGTTTTAATTTACTCAAAAAGGAGAGATTCGGCATCAGGGCCAGTCAGGCTCATGCCAGTTAGTTTCGAGAGAAAGGCACAGAGGGAGATAGAGATAGAAAGACAGAGAAGTGGAGGAGAGAGAAAGATAAAAGAGAAGTGTGGAGGTCTGCTTTTGTCTAAAGTGTTTGGTGCCCCAAAATGTGCATAATTTAAGGAGATTGCTTTGCTCAGGTGCCCGCCCCCCAAAGGCTCCTACTCAGGACTGGGTTTCCCATGTTGGCTACCCAAGAAGATGCTCAAGGCCCTGGATGGCCAGACTCATATGTGTCTACCCCGTGAGCAAGAGTCAGTTCCATCTGACCCAGGATCAGGGTGTGTCAAACTGCAGGAGCACGTGGTGAGTCTTCTGCACACCTCAGAGGCTACTGCTTCACGGCTCTTTCCATTTCCATGGTTACCTTACCATGTGCAAGTGCTTTGTCTTTTGCATTTTGGGAGTTTCCAGGTTCTGAAGAGGAAAATCCTGAGATTTCAGAAGTTTGTAGACAGCAAGAGAGAGAAATGAGAAGAAAGAAATAACTGTGCTTCAGAAGGCAGGGACTGGGGGCAGGTGGGGAAGAAGAGGGGAGAAAAGATGTGAACCTGTGGTTGAACTTAGCAAAGTCACTGCCCAGACACTTCTATTTTTCTTTCTTGCTATTGGCTAACCGAGAGAAGATGTTACAGGGCTGGACCTGAGAGGTCTCAAAGGCTCAAATAAGGAATCTATCCCAGCCTTTTGTAGAGTAGCTTTGCAGGTCTTCTGATTCCCACTGTAGAAAAAAAAATTCAGAATGCATCAGTGAGACTTACAGGGATGGCTTATTAGGTAGACATTTTAGTATCCAAGAGCACGAAGTGCTAAGGTACAAATAAATGAGACGCTTTATGAGCCCAAGGCGGGCATATTTATGGGTCCTCGGAGCGGGGCAATGTAGTGTGCATCTTTCCACAGGTCACCCTTCTGGCGGGCCAAGTCAGAATATATGTGTGTAAATTTGAGATACGTTCTCATTAATACTTCTACTTCCTTGAGGAGGGAAGAAGTACAGCTTTTATGTGAGAAGGACCAGTTCGGAATCCAGTTTACAGTTTTAATGTGTCTGGAAGCGGCGGGGATTCCTTGTCTCCTTTCTGCTTCATCTTTATGTCTTCCATCCTATCTTCTCTGGAGGTAAAACTCCAAGAGGTTTGGGAGGTCCTCTAAGACCTGGTCCTATGGATCTCTCATTCTCAGTTTAGTACATAGTAAATCTTCATCAAATGACCAAAGTCATTATTATGTGTCCCCACAAGTTTTCAGTTTTACTGGCTCCCAAAAAGCAGAGCAAGATCATGACTCCATCTGTGTCCACCTCTCTACATTTCAGTGTTGCTGCTTTCCTCTCACCCTCCATTCTCCAATGACACCAAGAAAAGTCATTCATCCTGTTTTGTTCACTATTCTTGGTGTTATAAAATTAATAGCAATGATTTATAAGTTGTTTACATGTTAGGGCTACAATCAGAAGTCCAAATTGGAGCCATAGTTTTTGTGTCAGTTGTTTTGGGAAGAAACAGTGAGACAGAGAGTGTATATTGCTTGGCAAGTATCCAACGCAGTGTGTTCGGTAAACTTTAGCTGCTGTTATCATATCAGACAAAAGTTAAAGCATTATTTCTAATAACACGGAGTAAAAAAATAAATATTTTACTAAAACACGTTTTTAAATAACCTAAAATACAAGACACTGTTTTAACTAGGCTACATCCATCTGGTGAAATAACATAATATTAAAACTGAACGCCATCCAAATTCTAAATTATATCTTCAGTTCCAAAAATACACAGCTACTCGGCCTGGTCATGCTTTGCTTATCAAACCACACTTGCATTGGCAATAAACATCTCAATTTCAATGATTTGATGCTTATTTTTTTAAACATACACTTTATGTGCCAGAAGCTGTATTATATAAACTTGGCTTTTCCTTCTGTGATTTCTCTGGAATTGTTCACAGTGTGATGAGATTAGAGCAACAGAAGGAAATCACAATGGGTGATTAAGGAAAAGCCTCTGAGCTTGGTCTGACTTCAGTGAAATCCTAGTTGGGCCACTTGCAGAAAGTGACAATGAAGTATCGAGCAATTATTCTCCTTCCTTGTGCTTCAGTTCACTCCTCTGTAAAATGAACCTAAGGAAAGCATAGAATAGGTTTTGGTGCACGCACCAACTTTAGCGCAGAGCCTAGATCAAGCTAAGTGTTTAGTAATTTTTTGTTTTTTGGAACATGGGATTGAACACAGGTCCTTGCATTTGCCAAGGATGCGCTTATTCCCCTGAGCCATCTTCCCAGCCTCTGTTTGGTAAATTTGACTCCAATTATTTACTGTAGACAAAAAGTTATGACAAAGAGTAATGAAACTTCAGAGCAAAATATTAATTTATATTTCTGAAACTATCTCAGGTGCCTGGCTGATTGTAAGCCCTCTGTACAACAATCAAGTTAATAAACGATTCCTTCAGTGAATGGGACTTTGGTTCTGCAGAAGATACCCCAGGGCTACATGTGAACCTGATTTTGCAAGTTAAAGATGGCTTTACTAACTTGAAAAAAAAAGTCTGATGTATACTTCATTTTTATACATTTATGCTTTTCTGCTGGATCTACCTAGGTCTTAACCATCCAGCAGAAAAGCATAAATGTATAAAAATGAAGTATACATCGTGAGCCCATAATATTAAGCTGAGCTGTAAATGGATATGGTCGACAATTTCTTTGAATAACTCCCTATGGTTGCAGAATGCTGGACTGTGTTGGATTGTGGTGTCGAG
>PVKA01002274.1:55601-128208 GCA_004027165.1 Ctenomys sociabilis | reverse complement strand
CTATTTAATTTTGATCTTCCATAGCTAATATTTTCTATGTGTATGCTTTAATCATTTTTTCTTTATAATAAGTTTTGGACAACTTCATTTTTGTGTATCTTGGTAGGATTTTATTTCAATTTCTTGTGCAAAAGGTTCATTTTACTTGGAAATGTGGTATTATAAGTTGAACTAAATTCAGAAATCTTTAATCTTTAAATATTTATTGCCTACTCCTTTCTACTTTGAGAATTCTAATTATATAAATATATAGAAAAAGAAAGGAGCCATTAATGCTTACAATTTTTGTTTTTACTCTGATTTTTTTTCCTTCTCTTGAATTTCTTATAACTTCTCAGTTATTGTTCTTTTTAAAACAAAACTTATACATTTCTAACTGGTAATCTGAAAAACAAATTTGCACATAACATCATGTAATACAGCAACCATTGTTGGATTCCTATTAGTCTTTTTAGTGAAATCTTCTATCATGTATAATGCTGTTTTCTTCTATCACTATTTTGTGTTCTTTAAAAATAATAATAAAAATACAAAATTTAAAAAGTAATAAAATAAAATATTTTTAAAAAGAAAAAAATCTTTATAGAAAATTGAATAAAAGCCATCTATGACAAACCAAAGCTAACATCATTTAAAATGGAGAAAAACTGAAAGCTTTTACTCTCAAATCAGGTAGACAATAAAGATGTCCACTATCATCACTCCCATTCAATATAGTCCAGAAAACATTAGCCACAGCAATTAGGCAAGAGAAAGAAATAAAAACAATGAAGATTTGAAAGGAAGAAGTTAAATTATCATTATTCCAGATGACGTGATACTCTTCACGGAAGACCCAAAAAACTTCACCAAGAGACTCCCAGAATTAATAAAAGATTCAGAAGCATAGTAGGATACAAAGTCAACATCCAAGAATCCATAGTATTCCTCTACACAAATAACAAACTTACTGAGAGAGAAATTAGAGAAACAACACCTTTCACAATATCATCTAAAAGAAATGAAATATTTGGGAATTAAACAAAGAAAGTAAAATATTTATATACTGAAAATTACAATACTCTCACTAAAGAGATTGAAGAGGATTTCAGAAAATGGAAATATATTCCTTGCTCATGGATAGGAAGAACCAGCATTGTGAAAATGGCTATACTCCCAAAACTGTTATACAGATTTAATACACTCTCAATCAAAATACTATCATAAAATTTATCTGGAATCAGAAGAGATCTAGAATAACAAAAGGCAAAGAAAGGATACATTATAATCTCTGACTTGAAATTATACTACAGGGCCAGCAAGATAGCTCAGTGGTCTAAAAGGCCCACCCAGGCAAGCTGTAGGCAAATGCGCAGGTATCATGGTTTGATCCCAGGCACCATATGCCTTGTCAGCCCTGCCTCCAGGGTGGGCTGCACCATCCACACACACACAAAGAAATTATACTACAAAACTACTCTAATAAAATCAGCATGATTTTGACAACAAAACAAACCTGAGGATCAGTGGAACAGATCAGAAGTTGTAGACATAACTGCAAACACACTCAAACACCTTATCTTTGACAAAGGGACCCAACATGTTCACTGGAAGAAAAATAGCCTTTCTAATAAATGGTACTTGGGATTGGGGAGATGGCTCACTGGAATAAGTGTTTCCCTGTCAAGCATAAGGGCCTGAGTTCAATCCCTGGTTCAAAAAAATAAATGCTGCTGGACTAAGGTCCTGAATTCAATCCCCAATACCACAGTTAATTAATTAATTAAAAATAAAAAGAGCTGGCCAAATAGCTCAGTGGATTAAAGTACCTGCCTAGGCAGGTTTAGGGGCTGAGAGTTCCATCCCCAAGCCTACCATGCCAGCCCCACCCCTGGGGCATACTGAGATGGCAACTGAGACTGGGCTTGGTGGTTTGCACCTGTAACCCCAGCTCTTGGGAGGCTGTAAATAGGAGGATCACTATGAGGATCACTGATCTATGCAGTGAGATCCTGTAAACTCTAACCTAAGTATAAAAGTAAATAAATAAATGGTGCTGGAAAATACTGGCCATCCACATGCTGAGATTAAAACTAGACCCATGTTTATCATCATGTACTAATCTAAAGTCCAAATGGATCAAAGATCTAAATATTAAAACAGAAACACTAAATCTACTGGAAGAGAAAGTAGGTAGAAATCTAAAGGTATAGGGATAAGTAGAGAGTTCATGAACAAAAACCAAATTGCTCAGGAAGTACTTCAAAGAATCAATCCTATTGAATCTCATCCTATTCAAAAGTTTCTAGATGTAAAAAAAAGAAAAGAAAAAAAAGAAAAAATCACCAACAGAGTCAAAAGGAAATTCATAAATTGGGGGGAAAAAATCTTAACCAACAGCTACTCAAACAGAAGACTTTTATCTACAATATATAAAAAAGTAAAAAAAAAAAAAAAAAGAAAAAAGTAGGCCCAGAGAATTCAAAGACCCAATCAAAAAATGAGTATCTGAGATGAATACATACATCTCAGAGGAAGAAATATAAGTGGTAAATAAATAGTTTTAAAAATGTTCCACAGCACTGGTCATTCGGGAAATGCCAATTAAAACAAGATTGAGATTTTATCTTACCCCAGGAAGAATGACTATCATAAAGAAATCAAGTAATAATAAATGCTGGAGAGGCTGTTTGGGAAAAGGGATCCTTCTCCTTTGTTGGTGGGAGTGTACACTGGTACAACTTCTATGGAAATCTCTGGAGAGTCCTATAAAAAAAATTGGATTAGAACTCTAATTTGACCCAGCTATTCCCCTTCTGAGTATTTTTCCAGAAGAACTGAAAACATCATATCCTAGCGATATGTGTGCACCCATGTTTATAGCAGCACAATTTGTCACAGCTAAATCTTGGAAACAACCTAAATGCCCATCAACTGAGGAATGGATTTAAAAAGATGTGGTATTTTTATGCAACAGAGTGTTACTCAGCTGTAAATAAAGATAAATGAGGTTTTTACAGGTAAATGGATGCAATTAGAAGCTTAATTCATACATGAAATAACTCAGACCCACATGTGCAAACATTGTATTGTCTTCCTAGTGGAAAAACATGAGAGAGTACTAAGTCAGAATGGTACAATAGACACAGTAAAAAGGGAAAGAAACTGAGCATAAAGAATAAATAATTGGAATGAGGGAAAGGAGAAAAAGGAAGGGAGAAAAATCATGTATGTATATATACAGCATAGCTAAGTATTGTAGTGCTAATTTCTGTTAGTTTTTTGAAAGTAGCAGTTAATGCTTAAATTTTTTTCATTGACCAATTTTATAAGCCTATATTTATCTGAGCAATTGAACTGAAGATCACAATGTACAATGTAACAACCACTGTTCAAGACCTATCATCTTTTTTTTTTAATTGTGTACCCTTCCTAATATCTTATTTATTATTTTTATACTCTCTTTAAAATAAACTTATTTTTGGTGGCACCAGGGATGGAACTCAGGACCTTGCATTTCTTTGCACTTCTACTGAGCTATCTCCTCAGCTCCTAAAATTATATATATATATATATATATATATATATATATATATATATCCATATCCAGCAACTACAACTTACAGATTTGCAAAAGCACTTCCTTCCTCTACACAAACAAATGCTAGGAGGGGAGAGAGAGGCAGGAGCTTGGAAATTCTCCCTTAAACTGAATGAGTTTTGATCCAATATTGTGGAAAGGGAAAGGGGACAAGTAGAATTAAAATTTCTTATGTATATGTACCAACTCCTCATAAGAAATGTATTTATTATGTACTGCAGATAGGTACTGATAAAAAATAAAAACAAAGAGGAGAGAATGGAAATGTTTTTATTTATTTGACTTGTGTGGCAGGGGTACCAGGGATCAAACTCAGGACTTTGCACTCATAGCTACTTATGCCACTGAGCTATCTTCCCAGCCCCCGAGGATGGAAATTTAGATGCTTTCATATGTTCAATAAGTACTTGACCACTGAGTCAGGCTTCCAGTCCTATATACTTAAGAGACTCCCCAAGGTTTGTGCTCAAAATTATTGTTGAATTAATAAATATGTGAGTATACCCTGTGCTAGAGTGTATGTTGTAGATCATATGTGCTTTGCCAAGCCCATGGTTGTATGACTATGTTGATGCTCAAAATAATAGTTTTACAATGTAAAACATATAAGCTAAGGGCTGGCCAGATAGTCCAGTGGACTAAAGCACCTGCTCAGGCAGACACAGGGTCTGGGGATTTGCTCCCTGGTATGGCATGCTGGCCCTGCCCCTAGGGCATGCTGAGAAGGCAATTGAGATTGGGCATGTGGCGTGCACCTGTAATCTCAGTACTTGGGAGACTGAAAACAAGAGAATTACTATGAGACCAATCTATGTAATGAGACCCTATAGACCCTGTACTAAATACCAAAAAAAGCACTAAAATCAATAAATCTACAACTTTATACATGAATCTATACTAGGCACTGTGATAAACACAGGGATTGAGACTTTTGCATGATGGACATGTTGAGGTGAGATTAAAATTTGAACATTAAATGCATTTCCAAATACTGAGAGCCATGGTAACACTGAATAACTTTTAATTGAGGACTGTTGTTCTATTGTACAGCAAAATTAATAGCAGCTTATAATCTATTGTTTTGACATGATTCCTTCCTTCCTTCCACTGCTGCCAAAGGGCATGCAACTTCTACCTGAAGAGAACATACCGATACAGGCTGCCTTGACAGTTGAAACTTGACCTGAAGTTTTTTGTTTTCTTTTTCTTTTTCTTTTTTTTTTTTTTTTTTTTAGGGTATTTGGTATAGGGTCTCACTATGAAGCTTGGACTCACAATGATCCTCCTGTTTTCAGCCTCCCTAGCGCTGAGATTACAGGTGTGTGCCACCACGCCTGGACTTAATCACTGGCCCAGCACACCTGAGGGCAGAGTCAGACCAGCATGTTGTACTGGGGATGGCTCAGTGGAATAAGCACTTCCCTGGCAAGCACAGGATCTGAGTTCAATCCCCGGTTCCACCACAAAAAAAAAAAAAAAACCTGCTTTACTGTGGAGATGCACAGACTTAGTATAGAGTTCAGTATTATTTACACTAGGGAACAGTGAAAATCTCATGTTTCAAATCAACATGACATTGAAATAGTCAATAAATTTAATGATAAAACTATAGTCAGAGTCTTCGTTACTGGGAAAGATAGATAGCTCCTTGCGTCTACATCTCCTTCTAGCCTCATAACATGTATGCCCAAACCATATAGTGACAAGAGAATGTCAGTAACGACACATGACCCATGCCTTCAGCACTACTAGTACGTAATGAAAACCATAGCCTTCAAATTACCTATGCACGGAAATAAACACCAAATTCCAGGAGATTCCTACCATCACTACGAGCTTATGGCTGCTCAGTGTAGGGAGAGGGAGCCTTAAGGCATTCATACAAATGAGAAAATAAGATGAGAGCCACAGCTGAAGCATAGGCAACTTATCTCAGAAAAGTCCAACAGTAAGTGACAAATGGACACATGTCCAGGTCTGAGCCACACAAAGCACTGGCTTAAAGTGAGCAGATTGGAAATAGAAGCCTTGAAGAAAAACTACTGCCAAGGTAAATGTGGGAGAGAGAGAGAGGGAGAGAGAGAGAGAGAGAGAGAGAGAGAGAGAGAGAGAGAGAGAGAGAGAGAGGAGAATATGCAAGAGATATAGTGGTCCACAAGACTGATGATTAGGTTCTTCTCCCAACTGTGCATTCAGCGACATCCACTTGTAACTTGTAATCAACCATGGCAGGAAAATACATGCCATAGAAATAAGCAAATCCTACAAATCAGGCTACTTTCCCCCTAGAAATCTGGTTTGCATCAATCACCACTTATAGGGTCAGCAATATTATCCATCAGAGAACTTGCACTTTATGGGCTGGCCAGATAGCTCAGTGGACCAAAGTGCCTGCTTAGGCAGATGCAGGGACAGGGTTAGGACCCCAGTGTGCCATGCTGGCCCTGCCCCCGGGGCTGTAGTGAGACAGTGACTGAGACTGGGCATGGTGGTGTGCACCTGTAATCCCAGCTGTTGGGGGGCTGAAAACAGAGAATCACAGAGTCTGATCTGCGTAGTGAGACCCTATAGACCCTGTAATAAAATACAAAAAAGAAAAAAAAAAAAAAAAGAACTTGCACTTTAAATAAGATTGGGCATGTTCATGGTGGGAAGACCATAGATAGAATTTACACTTCAAAGACTGGCATAAAGACAATCTTTTTATAAAGTTTTATTTTTAAAAGGATGTATAAAATAATATTACAACAGAAAAATTACAAATGATACAGAAAAAAGTCTTTAACCAGAAACTGGTTACAAAAACCTTAGAAACAGAAAAAGAAAGAAAGGATGAAAGAAAGGTAGAATCAAACTGATTTCCTCTAAAGTGATTATTAAGAGAAAAAATGTAATATTTGATTGATAAAAATCCTTACCACCCCAATAAAAAACTCTCAGAGCAGGAGAAAATTTAACACACAATCCTCAGTGAAGTATTCTAAAGCAAATATATAGTCTTTTTTTTTTAAGTCCTCAATCATAATTTTTAAAATCCAACAATAGAAAAAGGCACAAATCAAAGTACATTACGAATTGATTGAACTCAAGAAAAATACTGAAGAAAAAGTGTTATTCCATAACAGGGCCAGTGAGATAGCTTAGCAGACAAAGCGCCAGCTGTGGCAAGCTCCAGGACGAGGGGTTCAATCCCTGGTCCTGCATACTTGCTGGTCCTGCCCCCCGTGCACACTGAGCAAGTGACTGAGTCTGGGTGTGGTGGCACATGCCTGTAATCCCAGCATTGGGGAGGCTGCAAACAGGAGGATCACCAAAAGTATGATCTGCATAGTGAGACTCTGTACCAAATATGCAAATGAAAAAAAAGTTATTTTATAAATTATAGTCCCAATAGAGAATAGAGTTCAATGAAAACTCAATAAGAGACATTAAAGCTATGAAGATATACAGCAAAACAATTCAAATGAGTATTGTAAAATTCAAAATAGCTCGAAAAAGGATTTTGAGATTTTTATGACAAAGAAATGATAAATGTTTGAGTTAATGGATAACTATCTGAATTGATCAATACACAATGTATGCACATCCTGAAACACCACCTGGTACTCCATAGAGATGTACAACTATTAAAATGAGATAAAGAAGTTTAAAAGACCAGACAGAAAAAAGGCTGAAATGAAAGGCAAACAGAGACGGTCCAACCTATAAATAAGTGTGCTAAGACTGCATGTGGTGGAGCACACCTGTAATCCCAGTACTTAGAAGGCTGAAAACAATAAGAAATAAACAAAATATTAGAAGAGAACTACTATTTAAATTTATATTCCAAAAGAACTTTCTGGAAATGAAAAAAAAAATCAATTTCTATATAGAACAAGCATACTGTGTAACTGGGAAAATTGAGAAGAGGCAATGATCTCTAAGATATCTACTAGCAAAACTGCTGGACTTTAAAGACAAAAGAAAAAGCCAGGCATGGTGGTGCATGTCTCTAATCCCAGCATCCAGGAGGCTGGTGCAGAAAGACTCTGCAAGTTCCACCATCACAGTGAAAACACCTCATTCTCTATTTGGCAAGTTCTTCAGGTTAATCACTCTTAGACTGTTTGGGTAACATACTGAGTTCAAGGCCAGTCTGAACTACATAGCAAGACTCAGCCTAAAACAAAGAGGAAAAAAAAGAAAGAAAGAAAAAAGAAAAAAAATCCGCAGAGAAATCAGGAAAAAGTTCTAACTACTTACAGATAATAACAATCAGCCCCAGAATCAGACTTTTTCTGATCCACATGAAAACCTAAGCAAAAGTAAAGAAGCGTTTGGAAAGAACTAGCCAAAGATTTATACCTCTCTAAACTATCCAAACCTCTGCAATAAAGCCCTTCTTTAGGAATATACTACAAATTTCATTCAATAAAGAGATAAGACAAGAAACTTCAGCAAAGTAACTAGTGGTGAACTCTTAGAATATTTGAGAGCCAGGAGTAATAGAAGAGAGAGAATGAGGGTGGAAACCATATAAATATACATTCTGACAATACATTTGCATGAAGAATACGACTAGAGGGGGCTCAGTAGAATAAGCGCTTGCCTGGCAAGTGCAAGGCCTAAGTTCAATCCCCGATATGAGAGGAGATAAACAGATCAAGACCACTGCCTAGGGCCCTGGGGGATAGCTCACTGGAATAAGGGCAAGTACAAAATCCTCAGCCTGAGCCTTTGTACCACCAAAAAAAAAAAAAAGACCACTGCCTAAGGGCTGGCCAGATAGCTCAGGGACTAAAGCATTTGCTTAGGAATGTGCAGGGACTAGAGTTTGATCCCTGGCTTGCCATGCTGGTCCCACCCCTGGGGTGTGCTAAGACTGCATGTGGTGGAGCACACCTGTAATCCCAGTACTTAGAAGGCTGAAAACAAGAGGATCACTATGAGTCCAATCTGTGTAGTGAGACCCTGTAGACCCTGTGTTAAATACGTTAAAAAAAAAAAAACTGCCTATTGCAATAAGTGAAACTCAGAAGTTGCCACTTATGAATTAGATAGTAAAAAATTAGGCAAGATTTTTTTTTTTTTTAAAGTACTGGAGGGTGGCTCAGTGGAATAAGCGCTTCCCTGGCAAGTGTAAGGGCCTGAGTTCAAACCCCGGTTCTGCCAAAAAAAAAAAAAAAAAAAAAGGTACTGAAGAACTGTGAAATATGTAAATGCAAAGGTAATAACTAAAGCAAAACTTTTTCCAGTACTATGGATTGAGTTATATTCAATGAAACCTTTACTTTAACATTTTGAGACAGGGTCTTCCTAAATCCCTAAATTCCCAGGCTCAATTAGAGTTTGTGATCCTCCTGTCTAATTCTCCCACAGTGCTGGGATTACAGGTATGCACTACCAGGCCTGCCAAAACAGTTCTTAAATATCAAAGAAACATGGGAAATTAATATGGGTGACATACTAAGGAAGCATAGCAAACACAACAAAAGATACACTGTAATTATACAATAATATAGCAGAATTGAGACCAAACATGTCATAGTATTAAATATAAATAGGCTTAACTCAATTATGAAAAGATTTTCAAACTGACTCATAAGTTGAAACCTATACCTTGATCAAAATACACATCTAGAACACAGTGATACAAAATGAATAAAAACAACAGTATGGACAAAAATATATCAGGCCAATGGAATCATGATTTAAGACAAAACAGGGTTTAAAACAAAAAGTATTAATAAAGATAAAGAAAGACACTTAGTAAACATAAAGCCGTAGTTCGGAAGAACTGGAACCTCTCTTGGAAAAATGCTATAAAAATTACTACGATAGTGGTCAAAATTGGAATATACACTGTAATTTAAATAAAAGTTTCATCAAATCAAATTCTTTGAATAAGACATTACCCTTGTTCTTCTAAAATATACACAGAATGATTAAGAAAGAAATACAGCTGGCAACACAAATGATCTCAGCACTCTGGGAGTCTAAGGCAGAGAATCACAAGTTTGAGCCCAGTCTGGGCAACTTACAGACTTAACAAGACCCTGTCTCAAAATTTAAAAAAATAGAAAGGGCAGGGGACGTAGCTCAGTGTGAGGGCCCTAGATTTAATCCTTAGTGAGGATAGGGATGGGAAGGAAAAGAAAAAAGAAAGTAAAAGAAGCACAAGTAGGTACACAATGTATACAATTTACAACTAGTTTTAAAAAGGGAACTTGGTGCTGGGGATACAGCTCAGCAGCATAAGCACCTGCCTGCCAAGTGCAAGGTCGAGTTGATCCCCAGTACCAGAAAAGAAAAAAGTGAATTAGTGCCAAGGGTAAGGGTGTACATCTGTAATCCTAGCACTGAATAGGCTGAGGCAGGTGGACCACAGCAAAATCAGGGCAAGATTGAACTACATAGCAAGGCCCCGTCTTTAAAAAAATGACAACATGAATTTAGGTTAAAGTCAAGTGAGAAATCTTTGTATTATTTTAGCAATTTCTTGATAAATTTGAAATGTTTCCAATACAGAAAGACAAGGAACAAAAGCAAATTGTATTTGTTAAAATTTATCAAACACGAGATTAGAGCACTTCACTGTACCTACATTTTTTGACCATTGAACGAATATTAAACTCTAGTATAAACAGGCAGGTGCTGACGTGTTTAAGAATAGGGAGTACTGCCTGGGGCAGCTTCAAGACCGCTTAAAAAACGAAACAGTTTGGCGGAAGGAGAAGAGGAATAGATAGATGGTTGCACACGTGGATTGCAGTAATTCCTGCGAGGTGTCAGTTACGCCATCTAGGTAGCGGTGTTAATCACACACATCTTTCAGCCTTTTCTGCACGTCTGACAGCATCGTTGTGGTAGCGGTGCACCCGTGGCTCCGGGCTCTGCAGGCCCCACAGACAGCAGGAAGGCAGCACTGTCCTTTGCCCCGTCCCCAGACCTGCACGACCAGGCTGGACGCACCCAGCCAGCCGCCCGCAGGAGACGGCTCCGCTTGTGCCCGGGGGCGCCGGGCGCGCTTGGAGACCCAGCTCCGTTTCCCCTCGCCTCTACGTGGGCAGCAGTCAGCCCCGGGCCTGCTCCTACGCTGAAGTTGCTGCCTCCACCGCGCCCGGGCCGTCTCTGACGCTGCAGTCGGGGCTTGGGGCGGCTTGGGGGGTGGGGGGTGGGGTGCTGAGACGGGGGAAGAAATTTCCCGGTAAGAAAAGCCCCACTTAAAATTTTTCCCTTTCTTTCTTTTTGTTGCTCCTTTTCTCCCCCTTGCAGCGGCTCTCCCCGGAGTCAAAGCATTTTACAAAAACAAACCACTCCAAAGCTTTCAAGTCTAGGGAAAGCTCAAGCAAAGTTAATTAACATGAAGGTTCTCACAAAAGTTAATTAACATGAAGGACGTACAAAAGCAGGCTGTTGGCATCTGCTGGCCCGCCGTGTGCGCGCCCTTTGTGCGCCCGGCCCGGCCCATGCAGCGCCCTAGGTTCCCACGGACGCGCACCTTCCGCGGGGCGCGCCGCTGCGCGGCTCCGGGCACCTGGCTGCTGGGGGCCCGGGCCCGAGGACTGCGGACGTCTCCAGGGTTCCCAGAGCGAGGCTGGGTGAGGGTGCCAGTGTGAGAAACAGAGCAAGAAGGAAAGGGGTCGGGCGGTAAAGAGAGGAGAAAGGGCAATCATACAGTTTCAAAAAAAAAAAAAAATTGCTTCGTGTAAATCAAGATTGGTTTGAGCAGAATGTTGTAAAATACAGATACACAAAATATGAATCACTCAGAAAAATAGTGCACAGAAATAACATGGAATAATATACACTTTGAGTAATGACAAATAGCAATGATGCAATTATATTGTCAACAACTATATTAAATGCTCTCTGTAGGAATAATATACAATTATATTAATGTCAACAATATTAGACTGTATGAAAATAAAACAGAGAAGATGGGCACCCTCTCTAATTTTTGTCTTTGCTCTTTAAAAAAATTTCTTTTTTTCAGAAACAGGAATATAATAAGCTGTACCTACTTTTTTGGTAATTTGCTTTTCAATTTTTCCATAAAATAATTTTCTCCTATATTAACAACTACATGGTTGCTGCAGATCCACAAGGATTTTTCTGATCTTCCGGATAAATTATTACAAATAAATGTTACATAGTTTTTTTTATACTTTTCTTAGATGTGTACAGCTACATACATATGTATGGTATTTATTTAACAAACCACACCAGAATTATATTTCTCTGTGTATACTGTGTGTGTGTGTGTGTGTGTGTGTGTGTGTGTGTGTGTGTATACATATATTCTTTCTTTTGCTGGATCCCTAGGCCCCACACATATGGTATACCACTGAGTTATGCCTGAAGTACTTATCTCTCTTATGCAAAAGCTTACTACACTGGTTCTTTCTTAGAAAATTGTATGGTTTTGCCCTTCAAATGTATTTGTTTGGTTTTATAAAGTTTGGAGCTACGTATCACTTACCTAGAGTTTTGATATTGGAAGCTTTTGCCCAGGATGTGCTCTTTGGAGATGTTAAAACATTTATTTCAAACTCTTTGTAGCTGCCTGTGTGTAGACATTTCCATTTGGGGGCTGTCCCCTGGAGGAGATGGAAAGGTACCTTCCAGGTCTCCGGCCTTTCCGCTTCTGTGCCTCCAGGGCTTGTGAGGCATAAGATCCAGATAACTAGGGTGCAAAACCCAGCTCAAAAACAGGCTTGGTTTTCACTGCAGAGGAGTCCCATTATTATAGACAGTTTGTTTTTCTTCCAATGCTTCTTATATTTCCAAGAATGCCTTAGACAACTGTGTTTAATTGCTCAGTAGCAGCTTTGTTACCTTCCATAAGCAAAAGCATTTTGATCTGACTGGCTTGGGAAAGGGCTGTACATGCCACAGCCTTCCCAGGATCTGAGATGGCATATGGATGGGCTAGAAAGACAATTACTTGTGTTTCTTTCCTCCTGTATAGACTGTTTCAGAAAGGTCTGCCACCTCTGACAAGAATAAAAGCTGTGGATACACAGTTAATTCTTGGAATCCATGGGGGATTGGTCTCTTGGCTCTGCAGATATCAGACTTCGAGGATCCAATACATTCTCCCATATAGAATGACAAAGTATTTAGATATAACCTATGCACTTCCCTTATAAATTACTTTTAGTCTCTAGATTACTTATAATACCTGTGCTATAGTTTGCGTCATTTAAAAAAAATCCATAAAAAAAAACTATCCATGTCATTTATTTTGGGGTGTGTGTGTGTGTGTGTGTGTGTGTGCTGCTGAGAACTGAATCTAGGACCTTATAGATGATAGGCAAGTGCTTTACCACTGAGCTATATCCCTGCTGCTATAATTTGGAACTTAAGTGTCCCTCAAAGTTCCATGTATTAGAGTCTTGATCCTCAGGTTAGTGTTATTAGGAGGTGACGGAAATTATAAAAGGTGGGAGCCAGTGAAAAGTCTTTGGGTTATAGAGGTGTATATGGCTAGCGAGACCTAGTGTTCTCCCTGCGCCCACCGACCCAAAGCAGTGGGGCCGATCAGCCATCATCTGGAATCTCCAAAAATGAACCAAACTAAAATTTGTTTTCTTGTAAGTTGATCTAGCTCAGATATTTGTCCCAGTAACCGGAAGCTGAACAATACAGTCTGATATACTGTAAATGCTATGTAAATAGCTGTTACACGCTACTGCTTAGGAAATAGTAACGATGAAAATAATAAGGACCCTGATGTGCCCAATACTGTTGTCACCACCATAGGCCTAAGTACACAGTATGTATCGGTGGCATTGTGGCATTTTCCTTTCGAAAACTTCAGATCCAAGTTTGGTTGAATTCATGAATGTAGCACTCATGGGTACGGAGGGCCAACTGTAATAGGTAAATGCAAACTATAGTGGTGATTAGTGATTTTTTTTTAAAAAGACATAGACAGGAAAGAGCCATGCTGTGGCCTGGATGCTTGTGCCCTGCTCCCCCTAAAATTCCTGTATTGAAGCACAGTCAATACGTGCTTGGTGATGGCTAGTGGTGGGGCCTTTGGGAGGTACTTAGGGTAGGAGGATGAAACCCTCAAAAAATGGTATTAGTACCCTATTAAAAGTGGCACCAGACAGCCACTGTGCCTCTCTTACCAGATGCCGCCATGGTGAGAAAAAGCCATGTAAAAAAACAGAGGCTGTGTGCTCACATCTTGATCTTCCTCCCAGGGCCCAGTGAGAGTCCCAAGATGCTGGCATCTACAGGTTCAGTAGAAACGATGCAGACTTTATCAGAAACTGTGTGAAAAGCTCCACAAGCAAAATGTGCATATTTATTGGGATCAAATGACCTATCACACTCCTGTCTTCCTCACCCACCTCTAAGAACAAACAGTAATCAGAAGGGGTAGAGATACGGGTGAGATAAACACACCAAGAACCAAAGGAAGCATTTATTTGGCACTGAAGAATTGGAATCCAATTCTTCAGATGGTGATTTGTTTGGCTTTATTTTTACCCTGTGTTTTCAGATGAGATTCAATGTCCCCACAATTTCTTGTACCTTCTCCTCTTTCAGTGCTCCCCATTCCAAAAGAAGTGTCTTAGTTCTCCATCTTGGCCTCTCTTCCCCATGTGGGATGTCCGTGTGGTGTCTCTGAATGTCTGTACCGTACATTTAATATCAACATGGTTGAGACATTTGGCTTAATTTAAAGAGAACTAAAATCTCTCAAGATATTTCTTTACATTCATTTGTTCTAGGATGGCTGTAATACAAAGTTAGATAATAACAAATACTGAGTGCATGGACAATCAGAAGCCTTGTATACAGTTGGCACCAACATAAACTGGAGTAGCCACTGTGGAGAATAAGTGCTGTGGATCTTCAAAAAGTTAGAATTATCATATGACCCAGAAATTTCTTATACATATATATATGAAAATTAAAAACAGGTGTTCAATCCAAAATGTATACAAACAAGGATCAGTCAAATAGCTCAGTGGATTATAGCACCTGCAAACAGGCAGGCACAGGGGCTGCGGTTCAATCCCTGGGCCTGCCATGCTGGCCCCACCCCCAGGGCATACTGAGATGGCAAATGGGACTAGGCATGGTGGCACATGCTCGTAATCCCAGCCTTTAGAAGGCTCTAAACAGGAGCATCAGTACAAGTCCAATCTCGTAATGAGACCTTGTACACCCTGTACGCACCGTCCTAAACACAAAAAAAGGATACAAATGTATGCAGCACCATTATTTATTATACTCGGAGGCAGAAATGGGATCTACATGCCCATCCACTGACAATTAAAAAAGTAGTCTAGCCACAAAATAGCTGAGGTAGATAAGTGCTTAAGACTGGAGAGGAAGTGGGCAGAATACAGGCGTATGTGACAAAACGCATGTGGTATCTCTTTCGAGGTGATGAAATTGTCCTAGAATTGACTGTGGTGATTGTCACACAACTCTGTGAATATAACAAAAAACAATTATTTCTAGAGCAAGACCATTGGCTAGAGGTGCCTAGTGTGCTTCCCTTGACCATGAAAACCCCCATACTAGAAAACTAATAGCCTTTCCAGTCACCTGTTTGAAGCAATGCATTGACATATGATGGGGCTGTGATTGAGATGTGGCAGAATGGGATATTTACTGTGTCTGTAATCCCAGCACTCAAGAGGCTGAGGCAGGAGGGTTATTGCAGGTCTAAGACCAGCCTGGGCTACAAAGTGAGTTTAAGGCCAACCTAAACTGCATAGCGGGACTCTGTTGTCTCAAAAAGACCTCATGCCCGCAAAAAAAGTCAGGTAACTGAATGTGCCTGGAGTGGTTTTTCTCTCTTCTATTCTGCTCCACTGATCCTGATGTGTTGCTTTTGTTTTTGGCAGTGCCCTTCTGTTTATGTCACTGTAGCTTTGTAATATAATTAGAAGTCTAAGAACTAGTTCATAAACTGGGGACTTACTTCATTGTTTCCTGTAAGTTCTCTGATCATTTTGCTTTTTAAGTCCATTATTTGCTGTGGGCTGGTCGAACACCTTTTTGATCTCCTTTGTTATCCTCTCAAACAGTTTGGCTGCATGGCATTTGCTTTTTACCTCCCTCACTGCCCCATGGATCAGCTTTGGGAGAGTTAAGAGTTTTGGAAGGTGTTCTGTTGCCATGTCTTCTAGTGCTTCTATTGCATTTTGTTTTGCTTTGTGCTGAGGCTTGCAGGCACTTATGGTGGACAGATTTTGTCGCTAGTATGAAAAGATCTTTATTTAGAGTCTGTTTTTCAGTAATACACTTAGGCCATGTATATATAAGTAGAGTCCTTTGGCTCTGTTCCAGTGTCCAAGTTCTTCTGTTAATTTGGGAGGGAAGGATGCAGCATTGTTGGCCCAGCACTCAGTCCTCTGTGAATGGATTGCAGTACATTGTTTTTTAACTTCAGCTTCAAATTTGTAGGCTGAGGATAAATGAATAGAGTAACATTTTCTATCCAATCATTTTCCTTAGCCAGTTTCAATGTCCCAAAGTTTAATTAGCACATTGTTAATGACACAAAGTTAATATGAATACTAGCATACAGAGAATACATATTAAGAACAACTATGCAACTTTGGCAATAGCAATTAAATCAGCAACAGTAATATTTAAGGCAAATTGAATATTTACATACCATAAGAAGCAATAATGTATATCCCTCAACTATAGAAAATATATGTATAGGGCTGGCAAATCACTCAGGGATTAAAGTGCCTGCTTAGGCAGATGCAGGTACCAGGAGTTCAATCCCTGGCGTGGCATGCTGGCCTTGCCCCCGGGGCACACTGAGGTAGCAGTGACATGGTGGCATGTGCCTGTAATCCAAGATCTTGGGAGGCGGAAGACAGGCGGATCACTGAGTCTGATCTACACAGTGAGACCCTGTAGACCCTGTAGACCCTGCCCTAAATACAAAAAAAGAAAAGAAAATATATGTATAATTATAGTATAAACACTAAGACAAGCTAAATACTGGCATATAGTACTACTAAATGTGACAACTAATCAAAAGAAAAATTCAATAGTAATACCATAGAGGCAATGACCTAATGCTTAGTCATATAGGGGTTAGGAGGAAGAGAAAAATTGGGAAATTAAACAATGATAGGTGAAGAAGAATAAAAAGTAAGACAGAGACCCCTATTAAAGAGTAGAGGATATTTGTAGAATTACATAAAGGTCCCAGAAAATAACAAGCAAGAAAAAGAAAATGAGAGAAAAAAAAGGAGAAAAGATAAACAAATATGAAGACTAAGAAAGAAAATATTAACAGGAAAAAATTAAAAAGAAGAAAGGAAAAATCAAGGAAAAAGAAAAGAACATTACTGCAATCCTAATTAAACAGTAAAGAAAGGGAGGAAAAAATTAGTTCAAACACAGAGAAATGTTTTTCACTCTGTATTATTAAATGAGTGGTTTCTTTCCAGGATCCACATTTTTCGAATCCAACAAATTATGGTTTCCCTGACCCACCTTTACAGCTGTGGGATTCTTACATACCCCTCTGTGACAGAAGACCCTCTGTTTAGTTCCGGCTAAGGCAGCTTTCCAAGGTGATGCATCTCCTCACTCATATTGGTAGATGGGAAGCAACCAGACCTTGGATCTGTGCAGGGGTAGGCAGCAGGGAAAGGGGTCTAGTGTTTAATGCTGGCACTTTTAGACCCACCATTTCTGAGTGCAATGTGAATATCCTTTCACATTCATAGAGCATGAAGCTTGTATTGTTCCTGACCTGAGCTTAAACTCAGGGGTTCTCTGTCTAGTCTACTACCTGTCCATGACTGTCTCCCAGAGCCATCTCTCACCCAGTCACCGTGGGAAGCCCTGAAGTGAATTAATTGCTCAGAGAGTCCCAGACCTAAATAATTCACCTTTTTCTGAAATGGTGCCTGACTGAGCACTCTCTGGCAAAGTCTTGGGCAAGCACACTGGAATTCTCTAGCTGTGGTCTGCCATGTAAAAGGAGTTCTCTTGGAGCAGAGCCCATTGCTGCTTCTGCAGTTCACAATTGTGAGTTGGGCTGGGGTCTGTGCCTCTGGTCTGCTCCACCATTTCTCCCTGAAGCTTCTGGCCTTGGGTGCTTATCCTCTGTCTGTAGAGGCAGCTTCCCCTTCCCAGGATCTAGGATGAACTTCCAGAATGCTTCGCTCTTTTCTCTGTGGTTGTCCATTTCTCCAACTTTTCTATAATTTCTAATTTTTCCTGTTAGTTCCTTACCAATTTCCAGAAATCTGCTTCTTCTTTTTGTTCTTTTCCTCTCTCTTCACCAAGTTGTTAATTTTCTGGTGTCTGTATTCCAGCTTTGGCCGATCACTACTCCACATTTTCTAGTTTGCTGATCATTTTAACTTGGGAAAAGTACTTTATAAATTCAGCATTTCTTTATCTTAACCATAAGATCTTAAAAAAAAAAAACTATGTATAGAAAAAAATAAAGTATTATTATGACAGACCTATAGTCTACATCATACTGAATGAGAAAAAGCTCACATCAATTCTTCCAAGTTGAGAAACAAGATAAGGAAAGTCTTTTAACTTATTTATTTTATTTGGTACATGGTCTCACTATGCAGCTCAGCCTCCTAGTGATCCTCCTGTTTTCAGCCTCCCTGGCACTGGGATTACAGGAGCATGCCACCACATCTGGTCTTGGTGGCTGGCTCAGAGTGCTTGTGGGGGCAGCCTGGCATGTGGTACCAGGGACTGAGTCCCAGTCCCTGTCCTTACCTAAACAGGCACTTAATCTGTTGAGCTATCTTGCCCACCCACAGCAAGTCTTCTCTTACCATTTTTTTCAGTAAGATATTGGCAATCTGAGCCAGAGCACTAAGACAAAAAAAGTAAAATAAAGAGCTTTTGTTATTATCAGATTTGTGTTGCTAGCCATCCATGGGGGAGAAAAACAAATCTCAGTATTGTCTTAATGTATAATTCTCCAATGATCAGGACTGTTGATCATTTCTTCATGTATTTAGTGTACACTTATACTTCTTTAGAGAAGTATTGATTCACCTGTCTATTTTTTGATTGGGTCTGGTTTTTTTGGGGGAAATTACTAATTAATTAATTCATTAATATATTCTACATATTATTCCTTTATATATTCTAGATATGAGGAGTAGCTTTCCATTCTGTAGGGTTTTTTCTTTTTTTCATTGTTTGTTCTCTTTGTGATGCAGAAGTTTCTTAACTTGATAAAATCCCATTTGTTTATTTTTTTTGTGGGGGGAGTTGGCTCAGGCTGCCTTAAGGGCGGGTCTGGTAAGGCATGTGGAATGGGAGATGGAAGCAGGCATTTAAACAACTGAGCTAAGTAGCAGGCCTCCTCATTTGTTTACTCTCAATGCTATTATTACCTGTGCAACTGGGTTCTGGTCAGAAAGTCCTTGCCTATGCCCTATGACAGTTTTATGTATTTTTTTCTTTCACCAGATCAAGTGTTTCTGTTTTACATTTAGTTCTTTGATCCATTTTGATCTTACCTTAGTACACGGTGGGAGATATAAGTCGAGGTTCAATCTTCTGCACATGGATAGCCAGTTTTCCAATTACCAATTATTAAAGAAGCCACATTTCCTTCAGTGTATATTTTGGCTCTTTTGTTAAAGACGTGCCTGGGGTTGTTTTGGTTTCTCTGTTGTGTCCTATTGACCCATTCATCTATTTTTATGCCACTACCATGCCATTTTTATCTCAGTAGTTTTGTAATATAACTCCAAGTTTGGGATTGCGATGTCTCTCACTTTGCTCCTGATACCAGGATTGACTTTGCTATTCTGAATCTCTTCTGGTTCCATATGAATTTTATGATTGTTTTTTCCAATTCTATGAAGAATATTGTTGGATTTTTTATTGAGATTGCATTTTGAAGTATGACAATATTGGTTATATTGACTCTGTCTATCTAGAAACAAGAGATGTCTTTCTCTGTTCTGATGTCCTCTTCAATTTCTTTATTCAGTCTACTGTAGCTTTTAGTGTAGAAGTCTTCATTCCTTCATTAGGTTAATTCTTAAGCGTTTAATTTTTCTTAGTGTTATTGTGAATGGTATTTTTTCCTAATTTCTTTCTTGAGTTCATTATTGGTGTGCAGGAATGCTACTGATTTTTACATGTTGACTTTGTAGTGTACTATGCCTCTGAATTTGGCTATTAATCCTAAGAACCTTTTGGTGGATATATTGTGGGGTGGCTTATGTAGAGGATCATGTCATCTGAAACTAACGATAACTTGATCTTTTTTTCTATGCATATTCATTTTATTTCCTTCTTTCTGGCTGATTGGTCTTGCTGATGTTTCATTCAAGTGTATGTTGAATGAGATTAGTGCTAGTGACATCGTATCTTTTTTCTTGATTTTAGATGGAAACTTTTCATTTTCCCATATACAGCTTTTATCAAATTGAGATAAGTTCCTTCTATTCATGTTTTCTTCAGTGTTTTTATCATGAAATTTGTTGGATTTTGTCAAAGGTTTTTCCTACATCTATAGATAATGTTGTCATTTTTGTCCTTGCTTCTATTTATGTGACATATTATGTTCATGGATTTATGTATGTTGAATCATACTTGAATCTCTGGGATGCAGTCTTTTTGATTATGATGTGTAAATTTTTGATGATTGGTTGCGCTTTGTTTGCCAGTATCTTGTTGAGGATTTTTCATCTATAGTCATTAAATAAATTGATTTATAATTTATTTGTTTGGGCTCTTGTTTGATTTTAGAATCAGGGTAAAAGTTGCTTCCAGAAATGACTCTGGTAGTACTCCTTCATTTTGTTTCATTAGTTTGAGGAAAATTGACATTAGATCTTCCCAAAAGTTCTTATTAAATTTGGCAGTGACTCCTTCAAGATCTGGCCTTTTCTTTTCTTTTCTTTTTTAGCTGCTCCAAAGGCATAGTTTAGCTTTATTAAAGGGCCCGTGCCGCAGAATCAACATAAAAACAAAAAGTCCAATCAGTTTATAAGCCGGGCATGGTGGCGCATGCCTGTAATCCCAGCACTCGGGAGGCTGAGGCAGGAGGATTGTTGTGAGTTCGAGACCAGCCTGAGCTACAAAGTGAGCTTAAGGCCAGCCTGAACTGCATAGTGAGACCCTGTCTCAAAAAGACAAAAAATAAATAAATAAATAAATAACAATATAAAACCCCAAAAATGGAAAACTGAGGGGGCAAGGGAAAAGACCCGTAGGCCAGGGTCATGGGGAGGCCTGCTCGTGGCACCAGGCCTAGCTGCGGGGTCCCCAGTTATTGCTGATGCTACGAGGTCTGAGGGGCAGCGATTGTCCTGTGGCAGCCACCATTCATCGGGGTCAGGGACCCTTCCTTCTTCTGGGGTGTGCTCAGCTTCTGCATGCCCCGGATCTTGTCCAGCAGGCCAGAGATGAAGGCTTCAGTGGGTCTGAAACAGCCAACCGGCAGCTCTCCGACCCTGGCAGCTCTGGGATCTCCTCAGACGCTTCCGCAGCTCCTTGCGGTCCTACTTGACGGTGACCTTCCCTTGGCGTCTCACTGGGCCATCGTCCGTCGTCCGCGTCGCCCGGACCCTCACCCGCGGCCCCCGGCGGGCTCTGAAAGTACACGCGGGAGCCGGGGCTGCCAACCCCGCGCCCCCCGCGGGCCCGCTGTCCGCCATGGCGGCCGCCGGGGCCACGTGCGCGTCAGGCCCCTCCCTCCCTGCGCCGCCGCCTCCCGGCCTGCTCCGGGCGGTTCGGTCCCGCTACCTCGCGGGCTCGGGTCCGCGCGGCTCCGCGGTTCGGGCGGCGGCGGGGGCACCCGGGAGCTTTTCTTTGTTGGTAGGCTCTTAATTAGTATTTGAATTTCATTGCCTATTAATGAATTATTTAGGGTTAAGTCTTTTGGCCTTAGTTTTGGAAATTCAAATGTATTCTTGTTTATTGGCGTACTGATTTATAAAGTAGTTGTTATCTTTCCTATTTCAGCAGTATAATTTCACATTTTAATTTCTAATTGTATTGATATGGGTCTTTTCTAATTAATATGACTACGTTTATTTGTTGTTTTAGGGAATTGGTTTTTTAATTCATTCATGATGATTGTGCTTTGGTCTCAAAGCACAGTTTTTTTTTTTTTTGGTAGAATCAGGGATTGAACTCAGGCCCTTGCACTTGCCAGGCTTATTCCACTGAGCCATCTCCCTGGCCCCGCTCTGACCTTCTTAATGTCTTTCATGGTTATTAGCTTTTGGTTTGGGTTGTTCCTGTTTTCCTGAGGTGCATTATTAGCTTATTTATTTTGGGCTTACACTGTTTATGTGATATAAGCATTCACAGCTATAAACTTCCCTTTTGGGACTGCTTTCATTGCGACTCATTAAGTTCTGATATGTGATGCTGGCACTATCATTTAGTTCTAGAAACTGTCTTTACAGAGGAAATTACTCTGTAACCTACTATTTATTTAAGAATGTATTGCTTAATTTCCATGCATTTGCCTAATTTTTGTGTTTTTTGATCGTTGATTTCTACCTTCTCTTGCACTATGATATAATATGCTTGGCATAATTTCAGCTCTTTTACATTTGCTTAAATTACCACTATTGATTAGTATGTTGTCTATTTTGGAGAATGTTCTATGTGAAGCTGAAAAGAATGTGTATTCTGTTGTTCAAAGGTTTTATTTAACTATGATATTTCCTTGTTGATTTTTTTTTTTTTTTTTGGTGGTGGAACCAGGGATTGAACTCAGGCCCTTGCGCTTGCCAGGCAAGCGCTTATTATTGAGCCCCAGTCTATCTTGTTGATATTTTTATCTAGTTGATTTGTATGCTTGTGAAAGTGAGGTACTATTGTTGTATCTGTGTTTAATTGATCTTTGATGTCTAGTGGTACTTGTTTTATGAAATTTGTGCACTGTTGTTTAGTGCATTTATGTTCATAATTGCTCTTTCTGTTGTATTTTTCTGTTAAGTATGTAGTGATTTTCTTTGCATCTTATCAGTCTTGACTTAATGTACACTTTATCCAAATATAGGATGGCTACATTTGCTTTTTGTGGGGGGAGGGGCAGTGGTATCCTGTTGTATGAGTATTGTTTTCAATTCCTTGATTTGCCAATATTAGTTTCTTTTTTGATTCTCTCTCTCTCTCTCTCTCTCTCTCTCTCTCTCTCTCGTTTTTAATATGTTTGGTACAGGGTCTCACTGTGCAAGTCGGATTTGTAGTGATCCTCCTGTTTTCAGCCTCTCCAGCGCTGAGATTACAGGCATGTGCCACCATGCCTGGACTCTGTGGCCAGCTCAGCGCACCTGGGGGCAGGACTGGTGCAGCACATGATGCCCGGGTTCAAACCCCTGTCCCTGTGCTTGCCTAAGCAAGTGCTTAGTCCACTTGAGCTATCTCACTGGCCCTGGTCTCTGAGTTTTTGATGTGCCCTCACTGTACCACAAGCTCTTTTGTTCATTCATCCAAAACTCTGGTTACCCATAAAGCCAAGAGGCATCCTTGGTCCCATTGGTAGATGGGAAATGTAATTAGCCCGTTGCTCTACGCTGGATGTAGGCCTCAGGTCAAGGGTTCAAGTGGACTTTCCAATTTAATGACAACAGTCATGGGGTCTGTTGTTCTTTTTCTTCCCTACATGTTGCCCTCATCTATTAGTCCTTGCCTTGGTTGCCCTATGCCAAATGGAAGCAAAATGGAGAGCTGGTATGGGGTTAGTAGATGCTATTGCCCTTGTGTTGGGGAGATTATTTGTGCCGCACAGTCTTGTTGCTCACACTGAGGTGGTGTGCCACCTACAGATGGATATCTAAGGGCTGTGGTGCTAGGTACATCTGACTTGACGAATGCGGGGAGAGAAGAGAGGACAGTTAGCTCTTCATATCCACAAGTTCCATATCTGTGACTTCAATAAACTTATCAGAATATATAGAAAACTGAGTATGTACAGACTTTTTGGTATTATTTCCTCAATAATACAGTATAACAACCTGTTACACAGAATTTACATTGCACTAGGCATTATAAGTAATCTAAAGTATATGGGAAAGTGTGTTAGGTTGTAAGCAAATACCACTTCATAAAGGACTTGAGCATCTGAAATGTTGACATCTGTGGGTGTTCTGGAGCCAATGTCCCATGCATTAAGGGCTGGTTGACTGAAGAGTAGGAAATTCAGAAAGGGTGACAGGTGACAGGTCAGGACCTCTACATTTGTGGGTATGTTTGCACAGGTATGCACATGCATGGTGAATGCTGGCTACATTCTTAGCAGTGGGCAAATAATTCATAAACCATGCATCCTTCCTTTCTTATACTTTGAAAATCCCATCTTAATTGTGTGTGCCTTATGATTACAGACCATTAGAGACTATTAGCAAATTGAACTATGAGATTTCAATCGTGAAGTGCAAACTCTCTTGTGAAATGCAAACCTGGTTTCACATATTAATTGCTTCTAATTAAGAACGAACATTTTAGCCAATTAGCTTTTGGAATTTAAATGTAATCAGGAGAATTCAGAGATTTACTAATTGCTTGCCCTACTGGCTATTTGCCTGTAACACCAACACCCACTGTGTGCTCATGGTGATACCCAGCTGCACAAATACCTACCGTGAGTATGTGGCAGCAGCAAAGCTTGAAAACTCTTCTGCTATTATAGTTCTATGAATAGCAGTCACCCATTCCTTCGAAATTAATACCAAAAAAAATGAGGGAAAAGGATGAAAGTAACAGAAAATAAGATCATCAGACTAGTTCAGAGCCCAGTCTTAAATCTGACTCAAGGGTAATTGTAGGCAAGTTCTCTCACTTTCCCAGGTTTCAAGATAGCAACAAGACTTGATACACACACCCTCCCATGGCTCATGACAAACTTACCAGGTTTCTGATAGCCATCTGTGATGCCAGAAAAAGTGAGGAGTGTGTAAAAAAGCAAATGGATCCTCTGGTAGAAAAGCTAAAAAAGCTATCACAGCTCAGATATGAAGGGAAGCCAAGCAGATTTTATGGAGGTCTTTGTCCTCTTGGGACTAACACTCTCTCTTCATCTCTTCCCTCATTGTTATAGTCCTTCTGGCCTTATTTTCCAGACATCTGACCTAGTCATTTCTGAGGGCTAGTTGTTCTCGCTCTTAATCTGCAGCAGAGAACCTCTTGCTCTTGTTCCTGCCTCATCTTGCTTCTACTCTGGCTGCAAAAGAGGAACTCAACAGGAGTTGACCTACCACTGCTGCTGATTGAACTTTGGAATTACAAAGATGCTGCTTTTGGCATCTTGACTTGGGCTGAATGTTGCAGTCTTCGTTATTATAACCCTCTAGTCAGAACTTGTTCATCAACCTTTCCATCTACATGGTATTTCTTCTTTATAAAATAGACCATTATCTACCATTACCTTTTTCCCTGAGAAAACAAGCTGTTGATTGTTATGTATAAAGACCATGCTGTTGTCAAGTTTTTTCTGGTGCTCGCTTTCTTGCAAAAAACTTGACCTCACATTCCAATACCCTCAGCCTCAAGTACTTCAGGTAAGAATCAAGATAAGGCTTTCCAGGAAAACAAAATGGAAGTTGGGGTGCGAGGCAACTTGGCAGAGTTGCCTCTCGCTTCCAGAAGACTGTTCCATACTGGGGTCTGGCTCTGACATCTCTAGAATACTGGTTCTTCCTATAGAACATCAGATGCAAAGATTTTTTTCCCTTTTCCCCAGGAAAGGGAACCCCAGAAGTCATGAGGAAACAAATAAAAAATACCATGCCCTGTGGAAAGGTAGTGTAAGAAGTCCATACTGTCACCATGTCAAGCCTACGCTTTTGAGTTCTACTTTGTTCCTAAAAGATCAGAATATCTCTTCTAGGTTATGATGGTTATGGTTCTAATTTTGTGGCAGGGAACTTAGGCAAAAAGCGGTGTCCATCATTCTCTTTCATCATGACAATGTAAATGTCTTGTGTTTGAGGGATATACATAGCCTTCATTAAAAATTAAAACATAGCACATATTACTTTCAAATCATTCTTCTTTAGGGAGATCAGTAATCACAAAAACTAAAATACCTGCCTTTACTACAGCATGTGGACTGCCTGAAAATGTCACAATTTTCCTGAAGTTGTGACAGTCTGTTGTGAAAGCGGGGGGCATTAAGACCAATTGAGTAAATATAGCGGGTTTTGTGATATAAATCTGATTAAATATCCTCCCAGTCCAACAGGATTAGAAACTGTTAGCTCATTTAGCTGTAAATTACCTATAAGAAAAACTAAATGGTAATGAATGGTCATTTTGAGGGCTAGAAAGCATGTCTCAAAGAAAACTCATTTTGAATTCCAATGCATTAATTAATATTGATTGTACTCAGATATGAGTACACATTCCCCACAACATGAACAAAGAAAGCTAGTGAAATGTACCAAATTCACCCCTGTAGGCCTTAGGAATAGACTGCTGACCACATCAAGAGGTAAGAAGACAAGGCTGTAATACATAAAACTGTTCTATTTATTTATTCTTTTAGGTATTAAGGAAATCGTATTGATTTCTTGGCCACGGTTTACTTTATTTCCTGAAATGCCTCCAACGGGCACCAAGTATAAAAATCTGCCCCTAGCAACGCTGCTGTTTGGCACAGGGCCCATGTCACCGTGGAGACAGACTCATGACTGAGAGACCCAGAGTGGCCAGTAGAATCCCAACTCCACAAGGCACACCCTGAATGAGGCCATTCGCGGCCTCTCGCCCTGTGGAACAGATCTCATCCAACTGTGATTTCTGTCAACTTTCAGATGTCTGAAGGACACAAGCTTCCGAGATTGCAAAAGGGAGACCCTTGGGCAGGAGGGGCTTAAAAGGGGTCTGACTTGGTATGGACCCCCCACCCTCCTCTTAGGTCACAGCCCACCTTTGGCAGGGCACTAAAGGGAATTCCTTTCCCCAACTCCCTGCCACAAATGCAAAGTTCACAGGTCTTGACTCTTTCCCACAGAGGAACATGTGTTTCTGTGGAAAGACCACACAGAAGAGTCAGGATCTCTGTTTCCAGAATCTGGCCTGCATTGGCAGTGCAGCCTGAGTCAAATTAGACAACCATGGCCACATTTGGCTGGAAGGAATTTAGAGACCGCTTCACTGGTGCAGCAGAACCGCCAGGACTGCTCGTTAAAGCAGATTCCTGGGCCTCACTCCCAGAGACTCTGATTTAGGTCTGGGCGGGAAGACTCAAGCTTTTCTAGCAAGCTTCCAAGGCATGCTGATTCACAGACCACACTGGAGTAGAGCTGGCCTCCACTGCATCACCTTAAGATGGATTGGCAGGCTTCTGCTTACTAGTGAATTATTTCAGGGCCTGAAGGACAACCAGCCTGTGTTGTAATGAAACAATTCTGCCATTACGATGTGAAAGCAGCCATGGACAATGGCAGGTAACTGGATGTGCTGGACTTTGAAAACACCTGTACAAAACCAGGTGGCTCTAGCTAGTTGACTCCTGCCTGGAGGACCACCCCCCTGCTTACAGTAATTCAGGGTCCTGGGCTCTTCCCCCATTCATTTTCAGTTCAAAATTTGAGAACACTTTTTCTCTATTCCTAGGCTATATCATGTTGAATTGTAAGAAACAAGACTAAAGGGGTAATTAAGGAACTTCCTTAGTGTTTATAAGCACAGAACTGTCTGAATTAGTACAAAAGGCATTTAACAATGACTTTTTGTAGCTTCACAGGACGAAACTACAAAATGTATGATGGCTTGAAAACAGCTTTTATAAAGTATTTTAAGAAATAAACATTCTGTAAACAAAGATGTACCCAAGAAGTTATATTATTTTTTATTCATGTTAGAATTTCTATCAGTGTTTGAACATTAATATTTAGAGAGTTTGTACATTTTCACCTTCCAAGGTATGAGAACCATACTAGGTCACAAATGGTAACTAATAACATTTCACAATCACGAGTACCCACTTGCGCTCACTCTCTTAACACTGTTAGACATTTGATTTCCCTTGCTGTAATTTACAGTGAAAGTGTCCCCACTCATGTCTCAGCAAAGTTCCAGACATTATGGATTCATCACATATAAATTCTTTAAAAATATACTTCTGTCAAAAGACTTGATAACTACTATGTACACTACAAAAATAAATTTTCATATAAATAAATTATATGGCATACTTTTATCTTTGTAAATGAAATGACACAAACTTATCTCCACCCAAATTGGCAGACAAGACCCAGTTTGAATATTTCCTTTAAACTCCTGACACTAAACCCTATTATGAGTCCTTAATGTAAATGTTATATACTCTGAACTATTTAACATTAGTAAGCACTCTATACAAATAAAACTTCTGTCCAAAAGTAAAACATAGTTGTAATAGTGTTTCCAATAGAAATAAAATCCCTGCATTTTGTTATAAACTGGCATGACAAATACTGTAGGAAAACATTCTTATGATACAAAATTATAAATATCAGCAAAGATTTTTTTTTTTTAAAATTAAAACATCCAAATGAACAAACAAGACAGACAAAATAAATCTACAAAGGAGAATGAGATAAGAGAGGGCGAGGTGTTTATAGTTTTCTACCAGCTTGGGCCATCCGTGGGCCACTGTGACTCATGGAAAGTTCTATGCTGTACAGAAACCACAGGGACTCACAGGCTCAACATGGGACAGGAGGGGCATGCAGGGAGATGCAGGCCAAGCTGGTTTCAGAACTCTGCCATCTCTCCCTTCAACTCGGGATGTATTTTCTGAGCAGTGCCTGTATTATGCTGGTGGTCAGTGGCTGACAAGAGGGCACCAGGACAGTAGGAGCTGGGTGGCCAGGGACCCAGTGTATTAACACATACATCACCTGGCAGCCACAGGTAGCTTCCAACTAATACTTTACAGTGATGGGATGAGTTTTAGGGTGTGAGGTCACTAAACTGCTGGAACCGCTAGGGGCCAGTTGCCCCAAAATCTTTTAAGATTCCCTTTTTAGCTGCCATGGAGAGCTCCTCACAGTGACTGAGGCTCTGGCTGGTATTGGGTCCTTTCCTCTGAGCTAAGTTGGCATGTGCATGTGCTGTCTGCAAAGAGGTTGGGGGCCCAGACCACAGAGCAAGAGAACAGAATCTACATAGTAGAAAATGTTTCAAATATAATGCCTGGTAGAGAAATTGGCCTCCGTCTACATTCTTCCATGAGGTGTATGCAACGAGCAGCTTCTTGCTCTTCACTGAACATCATGGTGAAAGAACACGGACAGGGGAGAGACCGAGTTTGATTTGTATTTTTCTGACTGTGTAACACTGTCGGAAACTCAGTTTTTAAAGATGTGAACAGATCCAGGCAGCTCCAACCAGCTGTTTAATTTAGGAAGAAAGGGAATTTGTATGGGAGGGTCTCAGAATAGCATGTCTGGGCTTACTGAGGGCCAAGAATAAACCCAGGGAGTTTTTCTACCTATAGGAGAGCCATGGGGGACTGTGCATACGTGTGTGTGTACACTGGTCAAAAAAGGGCACAAAGCTACATTTTACATTTTTCTAGAGTATATCTCATGGATTTCCAGCTCAGCATGTTACCTGACTCTTTACCACCAACGAGGGCTGTCAGCTCTATACACTTAAAGAGTCCAACACCATCGCAGTCATGCAAGGGAAGGAATTTGTTTTCTCAAGCACAAGGTGGGGTGTCCAGAAGGCAACCAATGACCTTCAGAGACACTGCAGAGAGGAAAGCCAGTCTACTCGCTGTTGAACCATTTCCAGAGAAAGGGTCAGGCTGTCTGCTTAGGGCCAGCCCTCTCCCAGTACAAAGCAATGAAGACATCCTGATTCTCCCAGCCCAACTGGGCCAGAGCTTAACAAGGTGAAAAACATCAAGAAAACCAAACAAGACAAAAAATAAATCACAGTACAGTACATTGGGAAATCATACAGAAGTTCACACACAGCCCAACCGGAGGGTCACATGTACTACCCCTAGAGAAGCCACTGGGTTTAACCTGCTTTCTTCATCTCTGCTCATTAAACAACAAAATTATCACGCATAGCGTGTTTGAAAGTTAACAGTAACATTTCATACTACCACAGGGTTGTGATATGCAAATTTAAAATATTTTAACAGGAACTTTACAAAATAATCCTATAACATAAGCAATATTTGCATAGAATTATACAGGTAAATTATACAATATTTAAGCAGCAGCAACATATGCTGGAAATTTCAGACTAAGTTAAGCTTGGTTGTGGCACGGAGCCCAATCAATGTACATACAGGTAGGGAGAGGCCCCCTTCCAGCTCCCCACTCTGGGGCTGGAGTGGGGGACTCCAGACCTTGCTACTTTACATCCTTCCCCCTCCTATATTACATATGTGTACAGGTCTTAAATATTTATAAAATATTTAACAAAATAATACAGTTGGTTACAGTAACAATGAACTGCTCTTCTAGGCAGCACATCTCCTCCATAACTCCAAGCAGTTCTCTTCAAGCAGTCTGGAAAGAGGTGGGGGTGAGGTGGGGTGGGGTGGGGTGGGGTAGGGGTTCCAATCTTTGGCCTCTTTGCTTCAGATTTTAATCACCCTTTAAAAGAAAACAAAGTGGGAAGTCACACTGAGAAGGTACAGGAGTCCATACTGACAAAACCAAGCTACAGAGAACTATGGTGCTAGAAACTAAGGGATTAGAGGGTTGAAGAAGAAGATGCAGGGCCCCTCTAGCTGTATACCTGTCACATTCAGATAGTACGCAGCTCAGAGGGGCTGAATTGTTTCTCTCCTTTACACTGGGCTTAAGGGGGCGCTGAATACATCTGTTCTGGTATTTTGGCCACTCAGTCCCACCCTCTTACATAGAATAGCAGCACCTGTGGACCTGCTATGATGCTGTGGTGAACACTGGCACAAAGGTGACAGGTGACATGCTTGGGGCTTTGTGAAACGACATTAATCCTCATAGGTCCATGGGATGTTGGGGGAGAGACCCACTTTAGAACCAGACTGGTCCCCCAACATGCAGCTTGGACACAATAGCCTTTGGTGGGGGGTGTGGTTCAGCGTGAGCCCTTAATGACACAGCCTAGAGCCCTACCTTTGGTCCCTGTGCCCACGCACCTCAGCCAGAACTGCCTCCCCAGGGTCTTTCCTCACAGTCCACGTCCTGCAGCTCTATGACTTCTACCTTTGAGTCCCTCCTCTCGCACCGGACGTGAAAAGGCACATGGGGATCCTCAAACAGCCCGTGGTCAGTCTCAGGGTAGCCCTCATAGCCTGGGCAGGGCCCCACTCGAGGGTTCCGCCCAGGCCCGGGTGGAGGGTGTACAGCCACAGTCACAGAAGCAGAAGCCGTCACCGTGGTGATGGGCTGGCAGTAGCTAGGCATGCTGCTGCCTGCAGCTGTGGGTGCTGGGTTCCGAGGTCGGGTCCCCCGGGGGCCAGTGTGGTCCCTGTTGTTGGGGCCAGAATGCCCTTCAGTAGAAATTTCGAAAGCGTCTCTGCGCGGTCTGTAGGGAGGTGGCCGCAAACCTCCCCTGGAAGGGTCCCTGTGGGGCTGTTGGCTTTGCCGTCCGGGGGGCAGGGACCCTGAGTCCAGGCGGGTATGTGGTTGAGGGTTTGTGAGTGGGGGGCGCCTTGATTCAGGGTGGACCACCTGCAGAGAGTAAGGGCAGGTTAATACAGGCCAGCAGGGTGTGATCACCATGCTGGGTAAATCCATTCTTCCATTTCTTATCTCTAACTAAGCACCCAATTAACTCCAGGGATTCAGGAGGCAAGAGGGGCCTTCAATCCATAAAACAAGACGGAAGCCTCTTCCTTGGAGGACCTTCAGAATGTGTCAAGAGTCCTTCCTGTGTGGTTCCTACTTGGAGGACTGCTGTAGCACAGCTGGCTGGTGCATGCCACTGTAGGACACTCCAGATGCTTCCTTCCCTAGTCCCACCACCCTACCCCACCCAGTATGGGCAGATCCTGAATTGCCCTGCCCTGCCCAGCTCTGCTCCTACCCTGAAGCAAAGAAGGAAGCTGGCAGGACGGTCTATGTGGCTATTTTAGTTTAAATGAACTAACACTCCAGCTCCTTGGCCATACTAGCAACATATTGAGTGCTCCTCTGCGCTTGTACCAGAGGGAGTGTTTCTATCGTTGCAGAAAGGTCCGCCAGGCTGTGCTGCTGTTAGATTGTTAGGAATCTGGTTTCTGAGTCTCTGTACAAAGCATGAAGTAACACAGTGGCCACATCAATCAAAAGGACCGTGACCAACTTCAAAGTCGTTCAGCTTGTACCTATTTTTAGGCTCCCGCTGAACAAAACCAGATTCACAGTGCAGCTCAGCAGGCACCGTTGCGGGGGGCACGAGGGGGACAATTTAGGTTATTTGGTTGGCCCCTCTCTCTTTCATGCAAGGGCTGCTGTGGCCCAGGACTGGAATACCCACTTCCTGGACGGATGGCGGGGGGCCAGAGCAACATGAGCCTCCGAACTAACCTCCCTTGGCTTCTCAGTACTGAGCTTGCAGCTGAGGGGTAAGGTGGGGGCCATCCTGGGGAGGGCAGGATGGATGACGTGGCCTGCCAGCTCCTCATGACTTCCTGGGGAATTATTAGAGATAAGAATGCAGGCAGGGGTAGTTCTCAGTGGCTCACAACTTCAGCTACCTGGAATAGGCACTTACAATGACAAAACTTATGGAAGTCTACAGACAATAATGAAAATAACTTTGTAATGATAATAGAGATTAAAAAAACCTCGAATAAAATAAATGTCATTACAAGTAAGTTTAAAGTGAAATGCAGCTTCAAAAAGAAAAGCAGATAACACATGCTAATGCTTTTTATTTTTTGTGTGCTATGGGGAACTGAACCCAGGGTCTTGTACAGACTAGCAACTACCAGTATCGTAGGCCTATATGCTAACACATCATGGCACTTGCCTTGTTTTGATCCATGGGCTTGAACCACAAGATAGTTTGATAGCTCAAGAACCAAACACTGCCAATTGCATGTGATATGACCTGGCATACATTTTCTTCAGCATCCTCCCAGTGATATAATTCGGTTTTAGGGAGCAAGCAAGGGATCCCTTGAGCCATCCCAGATCATTGCTATTCATGGTGGGGAGGACCCTCCACCTCTCCCAAGAGTGACTTACAGTGGAACGGGCGAAGACGGGGTTTTCTGTGGCTTCCACGATCACGTGGTGGGTAGGGGCCCCTGTGCTCTGCTGAGCCTCATAGTGCCTTAGCTCCTCGCTGATGCCTGACACAGTCGTCTGAGAACTGTACTCCGAGTCAGAGGAATCAGACCCATTGTTCATATGACTGGGAGGTACTGCAAACCGGACCACACTTGGGGGTGGCTCTGGGGAAGGGGTGGGCAGCCGGTTCAGGCCGTTTGCTGGAGACACCTATAAAGGGGATTCCACATTAAAATGTTGTTGTCTATTTACTATTCAAAGTTCAAAACAGCTCCCTGTTCCAAAACCACACATATTTCGTTGTATTTTACATCGACTCTGCAAACTGCAGGACCCCCAGAAGCCCCATAGCCTATAAAAAAGGGCTGGCCCTTGCTTTGTCACACTGGAAAAGCATGACATGCACCCTTCATTCCTGTTAAGCCTAAATATTCATCTTGAATGAGAAGCCTGTCTTTATAGAAGTCTATAAGGCCCAGGATGATAATCAGTTTTATTAAAACAAAGCAAAATCAGTCAGTCCTACACCCCTCACAGCTATCAAAAGAAAAAAGCCAGCATAATTAGATGTGCACTGAAAAAAGTAAACAGTCATCATATATGCATATAACTAAAGAGTGCAACTAGGAGCAGGAGCATTCAGCGGGCTCTAGATAGGGCATCACTCCCTGCACAATTACTAACCTCAGGATATGGTCCAAAGAAAGACAAAAGGACGGGTAGCAAAACCAGTCCATTAAGAACACCCAGGATGGTGAGGATCGCCAGGACAGCAAAGAAATACCTTTGAGATAAAAGGGAAACAAGAAACCTTCAGTGTGACCAAAGGAAATTATGCTACCCTTCCAGTGCCCTGATATTACAACACTCAAAACCAAAATTAACAAGCCCACCCCCACCCCACTGGGAAGATGGTCATAAAACTACAGTTCCAATCTGGCAGCACAGGATCGACTTTTTATTTTTTTACTGTATGATTTTGAGAACTACGATACACAACATGAAGTGTTAAAAACAGCTCATGAAGGGAAGAAAAACATTAAGTTTGTTAATTTGCTGCAATCTCATGGCACATAGTGCTATTTATGAACGTGTTACACAAGCACAAAAATATGGAATGTGCACTGAATGGCTGAGCAAACTGAAAGTACAAATACAATGCTGAGGGGCCCTGCTCATGAAAACCCAGCAGAAGCAAACAAATGAAGCGAAGGGTGTAGAATTTAAACAATTTGGCCCAGGAGGAAAAGCAGCCCACTTCTTGCAGGCAGCTAATCCACTGTGAAATGCTTCGGCCTCTTACGGCAGAATCTCTAATTAAGGCTCCAGTGTAGCAGGTAAGGCTTTCCCTGGATTTTCATTCATCACAACTTTCTGCCGAGAATTCTGTGAGTTCCAGTTTTACCAACTAGCTCTAACTGCAATCTTTTTAGAACACAGGAACCAGCTTTCTGCAGAGAAAATGCTGGCCATTCTGCAGAGGCTGTGGCATTGTGCCGGCCAAGGGCGCTCCACAATGGTGGGGCTGCTCTGCAGGCCAATCTTTTGTTGAACAATTTAGCATCTCTGAATACTCTTGTTTTGCGTCAGTCAGTTCAAACATAAAGGCTGCAGCACCATGGCAGAAGAGAAGAGTGCACACGGAGTTCTGCTTTCCCACCATTGAGGGCTAAGGTCTGGGATCCTTCAGGAATACCAAGGTAAACCTGTCAGCCAGGGAAGCCCCCCAGCAACACACTACATGGCTGGAGGGCTGAGACTCCACGCAAGGATGCTTTCTGGAACTAATGATTTCTGGGCTTTGATGGAAAGGGGCTAAGGTGGGGGAGAAGCGCAGGATGTTCTGGGAAGGGGGAGGGCAAGACACCAATCCCTTAATGGTCCAGTGGATCATAAAATGAAACAGGCACCGAACTTTGCCATGTCTATATATGTTTCAACATTAGAGAGAGAATCCCTATAAAGATACAAATACCTTACAGCTATTGTAAACACCAGAAACTTCTGAGCTGCATTAGTGAAAAAACCAAGCAGCCCATGTCTTGCTCTAATGTAAACGGCTGGAAATTTCAGCCGAGGCATATATCAGGGGTAGGCATTAAGACATTTGCATCCCATCCATCTAATCGTAGCATAAACAGACCAATTAGATTTCTGACGGCTTTGTGTATACAATGTCTACTCATTTATTCCATCTCAGTGAGGGCTCTATCGGGTTGATCCATCCTGGTTTAGAAAATGGGAAGCCCTTCTAAGTGCTTGAGACAGGAACCCTAATCTCTCTGGGTGGGAATAAGCAATGGGTTAGACAAGAAAACAGGGATTTTGCTTATAGTGGGGTCTATTATCAGCTGGGTCCTCTAATACAGGCTCAGTTTCCTTCCTGTGGGGCTCACAGAGGATCCCTAGCTACTGAGACCTTAGGCTACACAAAAGGGAAAAATGGAACTTTAGAGCTTTTCATTATATCTGGGTTGGGCAGAAAAATATTTACACACAAAAAGAGACCCTTAGACACTGAGCTGTTATCGTATAAAGAGACAATACTAATGTCTGAGTAAATATACTGAGGAAATGTGAAGTCAAACCTTTATGTAAGTCAACAGCTATTTGGTATTAGCAAACAAGAACTCACTACTTGGCTTTTGAACTTATGGAGAGTCTGTGTTAAAAAGGCTGGCTGGCTGGAAATGCAGACACTGCTCTTCCTGGACCTCTCCCCAAGTCCCATCCAAATTTAAAGAAACTCAGAAAATTTGGAAGCCTCAAAAGCAGGAGAAATGCTGGTCTGCACTGCAACAACTATTCCACCTCTCTACTGAACTCTAGCCCAAAACCACTAAGTGAACTGCATGCAGCATTCATTCCCAGAAGGCTGGATTTTCCAGGATGCCTGATTGCCCAATGCTGCAGACTGATAGATTGTCTGTTCCTCTAATAAACCAACTTTGGTTGAAATATCTAGTTAAAACTCTTTATCTGAAAACGAGAACCTGCCCAACAATACACATGCATTTGCATGGATACCATATGGCCGTTCTGATCAGATTATTTCTCTACTGAAGAAATAGATTTCTCTAAACCAGTCATCTCCACCCTGGGTTCTGCCCTACTGTGTTCTAATTCTGCACTACCTTTCACTTAGTTAAGCTCTAGTATGGCCTCTTTCTAAGTGACTATGTTATATCCAGAAGTAACTACCTCATAAATATAGTATCTGTATACAGAACATGGTTTCCTTACGTATAGGTTTCAAATTCACGTCAGAATACTTGCTCCTTTTGAGTTCATAAAATCGAATCCTTACATAAATAAATGAGAAATAGCCTAATCTGAGGTCCAAGAGAAGTACCCAAATGAAGCTTGGATTTGCAAAATTTACTATGAAAGTCAAATAGTGACTGTGCCCTAAATATTACTGGGGACTCAAATACAAAATCTGATCACATAAAAGCTATATAAGATGACCATGTTAGATATTTCTAAGTTTTGAAAGCGATGAGGCTTGGGTCAGATATGGCCAATTCCCGAGCACTATGGTCACCTCTTTGTAAGTATTCCTATCCTGGAATATAGGGTACCGGGTGACTCCTTAGCTGGAAGCCCCCAGAGCTGCCTGTGTTTTCTAAATCGTCACCACAATGGATTGATCAGATGAGAGCTCTTGGCTCTTTTTCTCTTGGGATGAAAGAAAGATGGTGATAAGAAAAAGATGCTGTCATCCACCATATACCAGAGGAAGTAAGTTACAAAGATTTTAGTATGACTCATGGTTTTAAAAACCAGTCTTTTTCTCTTACATTTTCTTACCTAACAATGAAATCAAACTCCGAGCCTGCAAGCATCAGTACCCCAAGCAGAGTAGACACCGCGCCGTCCAGGACAGGTGCAAACATGTGCTCCAGGGCGAGCACTGCCCTGCGGTTCTTGTCACCGATGGCAGTTAGGAAGGCCTGTGCAAGGGAGACAGGTTGTAGGGTCAGAACGTTGTACTAGACACAGTGAATCGTGCTTTAAAATGCTGCCAACTGCTAGTATTTGTTTCTCTGGAATGTACTTCTCAGCTTCTACCATATAACCCCTGATGTGTTTACCTGGGGGAGCTCAATAGCTCAGTTCAGTCTTAAAAACTACCATACTATTGTTGGGTCACAAGTGGCACTGATACAAATCTTCAACACAACCAAATCTTAACCAGAATGTGCAGAAAAATTTGTTTTGACTGCTCCCCTTTACCATCCCTCCACCACATGCAAACACACAATTAACACAGGTGATGGGGTCTCCGGTTGTGTATGTGCTGGTATTCTGATTTTTTTTCTCTAAAATGGGTTCTTCTCTTTCTAGAACTAGGGGGAAAAACATAGTTCCTTTCTGTTCTTCACAGGAAAGTAGGAAAATACTAAGCCATGTTCCTCGGCTGTGCTCTGTTCTAGGATAGCCCCTGTTTGCAATGCTTATTATCCAAAAAAGAAAAAGAAAAAAAACTGGTGGTGGTGAAGAGACTTTCATTCACATCAGAATGAAACAACTTGTGGATTCTTAATTCACATGCAAATTTTTCTCCTTTTTGAAGATTCGGATTTTGTGCTTTCTGGGTGGTAGACTTTAAAAAGCCATGTTGTCTACTTCCTCTCAGTGCCATGGGAAAAAATTAATTTAGCTAATATTGTTTTGGTATTATCAGCACTTTACCAGTAACTTTAAACATTTCTGCTGAAACACCTATTTATAATGTCAAAGTTACATAATATTAGCTCTGTAACAATACAGAACATGCTGGTAGAAACTTCTCTATAGACAAGCTAAGGCTGGGTGAGGGAAGAAGGAACAACTAGCAGGAATCTGGTTCCAGTCCAATGCGAGGTTTCCTAGCTAGGTCACCTCAGACATTCCTATTTATTCAGTCAGTATGCAATTAACAAGTGCCTATGATTACCAAGTGCTCCAGCCACAGGCACACCTCCCAGTGGACCTCAATTTATATGCTGCTGGGAGGCTTTGGAGTAATGCTCTGACAAATGCATTCAGTGGGGCTTGTGTCAAGGGTGAGAGACTGCTCTAGAAGTTTCATTTCTGCCAACAAATCATTATAGGAGGAGCCATGGAAAGGGGAAACATCCCTATTGAAAGCAACACTAGTTGCCTTACATTCTGCTGTCATGAATCTAGAAGCTGGGAGGTCCAAAGAGCTGGGTGGGCTGAAGTAGCAGAGCCGGCTCTTCAGGGGTGAGCCTTTGCTCATGGCCAGAGGGGATTTCCTCATTTCACCACAATTATGCTCTTCTCACCAGGCCTCTAAGTGTGGTCTTGTTTCATCCTTGCTTTATTACTGTCTTCAAAATGGTATGTGTGCATGCCCACACACACCCTGGGAACAGTCGATAACTGTAGGACCCAGGATGGCACGAAGGACAGTGAACATCATCAATGAACAAAACCCTTCCTGACCCACACTGCCTAGGCTCGCAGTCTCGGCTTTCTTTCCTGCCTTTTACTTTAGGCTCCCAAGGAGAGAGAAGAATCCAGAAACACTACAGTCCCTTCTAGGAAACTTGTGCGTTGTTAAGACTTGTCACTGGGAAGCATGGAGAAAATGAATAACTTCCTGCTGGACACTAGAAGAGCTAGAGAACATGTTGCCTTTTCATCAGATTTTTGTTTAAAACATCTCCCATACCAGAGCCACATGAACGGTGAATTCCACTCCAATGCCCACAGACGCAATCAAAATGACCACAGGCACAGCGCTCAGCTTGATCCCAATGAGGCCCATCATGCCAAAGAGCTCGACAGTCATCAAAGCCAGGACCATCACCTTGAAGAAGGCAGAGAATGATTAGTAAGAGGACACAGCACATACTATGGGTACAGACAATGGGGCAGCACTGGGGCCACATGGCAGATTTCGACAAGGAAAAATCTGAGGTCCAAGTAACACAGAAGTACTGTACTGACTTGTTTTAGCTTTGGACAACCAGCCTTACTTTCTATTTGAACTTTCTGCAGGGAGAGTTTGGGATAGTCATTTTGTAATACTAATGGATGAATAAAGGTAGGTTAGTAATCTCATGTAAATGGTTTCTCTGATATACTTGCCAAAAGTTAAAAAAAAAATTAACCAAGCAAATAAACAAGTATAGTCACAGACTAAGCATTTCTCTAGAAATTTTATACATGGTTGGCCCATTCTATCCAAAAGTTTCATATCTTTGTAATTAACTATGGATTTAAAATATTTGGGAGCCAAAAACTACATCTCAACTGAACACAGACTTTTTTTTTTTTTTTTTTGTCTTTTTTGAGACAGGGTCTCATTGTGCAGTTCAGGCTGGCCTTAAGCTCACTTCGTAGCTCAGGCTGGTCTCGAACTCACAACAATCCTCCTGCCTCAGCCTCCCTAGTGCTGGGTTACAGGCATGTGCCACCACGCCCGGCTGAACACAGACTTTTTTTTTGGGGGGGTCATTATTCCTTAAGCAGTAAGGATAACTATAATTTACATTGTATTAGACACTAGATGACTGAAACATAGGCAGAAAGGACTGAAACATAGGCAGAAATGCATTTTACACAAGTGACTTAGGCATCATAAACTCCTATAGGAGTACTGAAATGAATATCCAGAGGAAAAAAAAGGCAGTTTCAAACAGCCTTTCCTTCTGTTTTGATCTTAAATCATCAGTTCTTAATGTTTTAGTTCCAACTATGTTGAAATCCTAAAAGTGGATAGGACAGGGTAGGTCAAAGAGCTTGTTCTGCTTTTGCTATTGACCCACAGGCTAAGTGAAGAAGACTTGGGAGTGGCTGGGGTGGGGGGCTGTCATCAGCTGACACAGGTCAGGCTGCACTTTGAAGAGATGAAGCAGACAAAGCAGGCCCCGAAGTCCAAGGGACAGCTTCCATGTGCCTTTCATCTTTCTTGTAAAAATTTGTGAGGAAATGGAAAAAAATATATGCGAGGGAGCGTATATTCTGGGGTTTCTTAGGCCAAGCAGAATAAAACAGAAATAACCTTCCCCCCACTTTATACAGATGGAAGACAGAGAAAATGATCTTTTTTTCCCCTCTCAGCATGGGTAGTAGGCAGTGGTGGAGGTCAGGGAAAAATAATGAAAGATGGACAAGGTCCATGGCTTAAATCCTGTGAAAAACTGCAGACTAAACATTTACTTTTTAATGTACCTGCTGCTGCCCAGAGTTATGGAGCAGAAACAAAACCTGGTCTCTGTTTTCATAATTTTGGCATTTTAAAAGGCTATACCACAGTTCACGGAATTTAAGCATTACCATTTTATTAAACTCTACTACATAAAACTCACTTCAAGTCGAAAGGCAGTGGAGTTAGTGGTATTAGTTAACACACACACCACCACTACCTCTAGAGCCATTTCATCCTAGAGCACGAACCTTGCTCTTCTAGGTGTCCCTCTGTGTTAAATGTAAAGAACCTTCGACATGTTACTAAGTCTCAGATGAGGTCACTAAGCAGTATTTCTGAATTAGAAAAAATTATTTGGTCACATGCTTTCACAATTGCTCAGGGCTCCTACAGAAAATATGCCTGAAAAGTCCCCTGTCTTACACACACACATTTTAAAGCTACATTTGAGGGGCTGCAGGACTGGGGGTATTAGAGGCTCTACCTACACCACGAACTTCACCAGCTCACAAGCAGAATAAATATACCACGGGTGATGCAATCTATACCCTCCTCCAAAGGCCCAGACATAAACAAAACTTCCCGGCTGCAGAAAGAGCTATGCTGAAAGGAATTTGCCTGCCACAAAGACCCCTAAAGAAACTCACAATGATTCCGGCTGTCCACGGGTTCAGCAGGAAGAGTGCACACACCAGGAACGTGCAGGCTAGCACCACGCTGATGGCCAGGAGCAGCCAGTGGCGCAGGCTGATGTACTGCTCCCAGAAGAGAAACGGGTAGCCATTGGGGTAGCTTGAAAGCCCGAGGCCTGTGTAATTGTTGCAGATGGTTCGCACTTTTTCGATGGCTTCCACAAAGTCCGAGGTGTCTCGCAAGCCATTGAGGTAGAAATGGAACTGGGCATACTCGATGGGTTCTGCAGCTGGGACTGGGTGAAGAAGTCAAGTTAGGGCAAGGCCTGGGGCGTGAGGGAAGGAGGATACTCTGACCTCAACCCCACAGGTGCCATGAGGAGAGAAAGGAGTTTTATGAGAAACCCCCACCTACTACTACCCTTCTTTCCACACGCAGGAGACACAATAAATGGAGTCTTTACAATTTTCAGGCAAGCATCAACCTCCATTTCTTTAGAGTAGTGAGCAGGGATAGGGAAGGAGCTTGTGTTTGTGTTATTTTTTTGAAAAAAAGAAAGAAAAAAAAAAACCTTTGATTTCAATCTTTCAGAAGCTCTCATTCTTTGTGAAGGGCCTAAACTTAGAAGATTTAAATTTTGGGAATCCTTTTTGTTCCTGTGGCACATGTGAAAATACTAGGTTCAAACTGGTTTCTTCAACTGCTTTTGGGAGCAAAATAATCCCAGTCATGCTTTGCAAGAAAAATGCTTTTACTGATCTAACCAACTTAAACCTTCACTGCTTCTTTTCTAAAGCAATGCTAAGTCTCAGCAACAGGGAAAAAAAAAATCCTTATACAACAAGTGTTTAGTCATTGCCGTTGTGTGTTCCAGACCCTTTGGGGTCATTCAGTTGACTTGCTAAACATGATTTGCCCTATTATAATCTCAACTATAAATTTTCATTAAGACAAGCCTTGGCTGCTTGCCACCAGGCTCTGGGGTTTAGGTACAGAGAAGCACAACCGCCGGCTCCCCAGCCAGGTCTGCCAAGGGACCGGTCTTCTTTCTCACGTCCTCTCTTGGCCCGATATCCAAATACTAGTATCTCTAACATAAATGCAAATTAAACCCTAACAGAACCACCTTTCAAACTTGGGGCTGAGAAGTGAAAGAGGAGGACACTGTTGTATACAGACTTTTCTGCTCTGGTTTAAACAGCTTTGACAAAGTACAGGTGCTTGGTGGCTTATAAGAATGACCCAACGTGCCAAAAATCCCTTCAGCACCAGAGTTGACAAAGTTAAGATAAACATATAATCCCCAGCGATAAAACCTTGCAATTGTAAAATAACACTCAACCTGGAGGCATCCCTGACTTTCACAGGGAACAGCTGGCATGAGGAACGTCCTAGAGTTAAAGCTACAAAAGGAGATTAGAGACTCTTATTTCTCAACATGATAGCATGTGGAGTTGTATTCCATTATACATCCTCATCTGTCTCCCAGGGTTTTAAACTAAAAGAAATATATTGTTCTATTTACACTTTTGAACCCTGGGTAGTGTCAACAGACTAGATTGTGGCTAAGCTCTGAGGAGCAGGCGAAGGTGCCCCCCCCCCCCAGCCCCCTGTAAGCTTCCAGTCCCAGTGGGTGGAGTGCAACTTACTTCTCAGCCTGGTTTCTGGCATATAGTCCGCTTTGTCATGAACCCACTCTGGCCGGTGGGGTCGGATATTGGCCTGGGAGGCAGCATAAGCAACAGGGTCGTTGCTGACCCAGGCCGTCAGGTAGATGTAGAAAGCGCTGGGATTAATGATGCCATCTGCATCCACCAGACGCTGTTTAGTCAACTACAAAAGGGGAAGAACAGAGGTCTTTCAGAATGAGGGATAGATAGGGTAAACATACTCCTGCTCTGCACCCCCATTTCTCACAAAGAAGATAATGCCCACAGCTTGAAAATGTCGCCAAGACCCCTCAGAACACATTTGATTTCTTCCAAAATGCACTTGGAGGATGCAATCTCTGGCGTATTTATAACAAACACACGCTTCTCTACAGATGGCCCAGGAACTGGCTGAGCCAATTAAGTCTGAATGCTAAAGGACCTTCTGTAGCCAAGGCGGGGAATGAACAATCTGGAGAAACATATTTATTGGAGGGAAAGGGGGAAAAACCTGGCAAGAATCCCCATCCACGTCTGTGTGCAGTTAACCTCTGTTGTTAACACTGAAGGAAATGCCACCCAGTAAATGGAGGAGAGCTATAAAAATAAAACAACATCTGTATAAATTTTGCTAACACTAGCCTCCTATGACCTGTGTATTCTAAAAATGTCCTTTGCCAGAAAATGGAAGAGACTAATACAGAGAGCTGTGGCCTTTCTGGGTAATCTTATTTCTGAGAGGTGGGCAGACTCAGCAAGCCAACTCCTTTTGCTGGCCAAATTTGCTCCCTCTCAGGGGCTTTGCTTAGGTCAAAGACACTGGGACCGAGTATATGGATGAATGTGTATGTTAGATAGATTGAAAATTTTTTTTCCTGTTTACTTTAGATTTGGGCCTTGTTCCAATACTTTTGGTCTTTTTTAACAAAATGAAAAACACCAGTGACAGCATCTCATAGAGAAAGAGTGAAGGAAGAAAGAGTATGGAAGACAGGGAGAGAATTAGACTTCAGGGATCTGGATTCAATTAATCCACAGGATACGTAACAACTGTATGTCTTCATTTCGTCTCTGGAATTACACACTACAGCTCACAGCCTCCATGCATGCAGCCTGCTTTGCTCCCTCCCAGGCAGAGGAAATGATATGGGGCACCTGGCCCAATCACGTTTGTTCCCACAGTGCTCCTGGTTCCTGAAGCCACTCTAGCACCTTGGCCACACAGACAGACTCCTGGGGCTACACCCTTGTCAAATCTGACAGCCCCATGCCCTGCTGCTATAAAGCACTGAGGTTCACACTCCATAATAACTGAACAATGTGCTTTGTAATTCTGCCACCTGAGTGCCACCAAGAAAGCAGGAGACAACAAACAAAACTGCTAATAAAAACTTTGGCATGACCCTTTGTGCCTAAAGGTGAAGCTAGCTAGCAGCGAAGTGCACAGGGAAGAGGCTCTAGGGAAGCAAGGAGTCACCCTGGACCCATCTGAAAGCTGAGCATCCAAACATCCTCCTACATATGCTCAGAACCAACAGGGGTATGTTTCTGCCATGTAGGGAAGTGAGGAAGATGGTGAGCTCACACGATTCCTAGGGTCTGCAGTTCAGCTCGTCCAACTCAGGACACAGTACTCTGTCTGAACTGTGTCCACCCCTCAGGCCACGGTAACCCAAAGGAATTAGTACATGTCATAAATCCTTCCTTCATTCTCTTCTTCTGTACCGGTCATCCACCCTTCAAATGACTTTCCACACAACAAATACAATGTACTGGCCTAGACCACCCTGGTTTAGAACCTTCAAGGCTAACATGTCTTAGGGCTTTCACATCTGAAGAGGCCTCCACACAGTCCTGGAGCTCAGGGTAACACCTGGCTCCATTTGGCAGAAGAGAAAAGTGAGGCTCCCTGGCTTGCCTGAGGTTGCATTCACCTGCGGCTGGAAGGAAATGAATTAGCATCAACTCAAAATTCTTCCTTCTAGCTGCTGGACAGCATGGGTGGGGATCATGCTTTCAATTCATCTTCCTGCCATATGGCAGCTTCCCCAAGCTCTGCCCAACTGTGCCAAGCAAGACTCCTTGGAAGTTTCTGAGCAGGGAGAATACCTGGCTGATGTCAATGGGCTTATCCCGGCTGCCGGTTTGCACCAGGAGTTTGTAGGCAAGGACCCCATCATCTGATCCATTTTTGTAATTGTTTGGCATGATTTTTCCCGTTTCCCAGTCACTGTCAAATGCATCTTGAAGTCCTAGAAGAGGCAAATGTGTAGAATACATTATAACTCTTTACCACAAAGAATTGGTCCTAAGGGGACAGGAGGTACAACAGGAACTACCAGACTCTATGTGAATGAATAGATTACTTATAAGCCTTGCTCAAAATGGAGGAGGAAAAATAGATTTTACCTTAAAAAAAAAAAAAAAAAAAAACAACCACATTACACTTTTCTCCCTAACTATTCCACAAGAGAGCATAGTAAGACACACACCAGACTCAACTATCTCATGCCACGTGGGGATCTGTGCCTTGAGCTCTTCAATACAACCAAAAATTCCACTTACAGGGGCAAAGACACATCCGAGCTCCCAACTTCAAACAGCAACTCAGCTGCTCGTGAGCCCAGGGTGAGCGAACACAATTCTGTCAATTTGATCCATCTGTTCGACTTGTGGAGCTAATGCAAGCCGTGGGATCTGCTGCCAGGTTGTGTAAAGATCACAGCCAACACCTATTGACTCCCGCCTGCTCCCTTCCTCCCTACCACCCTTCCTCCATTTGGGGGTGCAGTAGAGGGAGGGAGGGATACTGTGCACACACAGGGAAATACCTCACAGGGTAAATTTGGATCAGATTGAGAACAGGAAGCCACAGACCAATACAAGAAGGCTCTGTGAGAACAGATGACAAACCGCAGCCTGGGGAGGGGAAGGAAAGAGCTCTCTGGGCTTGGGGGACGGGCAAGCCCACCCGCTCCACACAGCTGCTCTTGGCCTCCGTAATCAAAACCATCATTACAGACCTGACGGTTTGGCTGCAGCTATAAAGAGATAAGTGTTGGAAGAGAAAGCAGAGCCCTGGTGACCCAGCCTTAGGGTCTGAGCGCTGGCTGGCGGCACAATCTCCCTGACAGTCCTACCGAGGCCCTCCCCAGCCACCTCCCAAGTAGAACTCACAAAACCAGCAGCCAAGAAGCCACCGCTTCTGAACAAGCTGTGTGTATGTATGTGCGTGCGTGTGTGCATGCGCTGGGGGGACTGGCAAGAATGGAATAAAAAGGTGTGTTGCATTTCAGGGCATGCCCTGGGTGGCTTTCAAAAAGAAAAATCTAGTGTAACTGCTCTCAATGGTTAGGCTCTTAGAAATCTATAAAGGTGGGGAAGATTGGGAATCAAAAAGGAATCAAAAGATTCTCTTTTTGAAAAAGAAAAAAAGAGACCCTCCTTCCAACTTTGCTGTGGGCACTGTTGGGACTCATGGTGGAATGAGGCCCCTGTAGCAGGGTGGGCATTGCAGAGACCAGCAGGGGAGACCACCAGGACGGCTGCACTCTCAATCCGCAGACAGCCTGTTTTTCATAGCGAGGCATGGATAGAGCAGTGCAGAACAGATGTTATTTTATGACCTAAAGCTTTCTTTCTTTTTTTTTTTTTTGTTCTTCAGTTTTAACAAATAAAATAAACAGGTCAGAGAAAAAAAAAAACCCAACAATTGTTCCACTCCTTTTTCTTTACCCCTAGAAGAGAGGCCCAGTCTGTTTCTAAGCCACATCATTTTCATCACTTCAGATGTGTATATTAGGGTACCATCTTGACCTGAAACAACCCATGGTTACTAAGCCTTGTGTGTAGCCCCATTATTATCACCTCCACTTTGCACATGAAGACATGGAGGCTTGCTAAGGCACAGATTTAATCAAGGTGTTAAGTGTTGGAGCAAAGCTCTGAACCCAGACAGCTCAATGTCACTGTTGGCTTCAAACGTTCATTTGGAAACTGCCTTGAACATGCTGTGGTTTCCAGGCATCTTGACATGAGCTAAAATGAGCGGAATTGACTCTGGTACTATCCACATTTAGTGGCACACAGGGCCCCCCAAATTAGAGCACATGCTTTACATATTTTTACATGCCACAACTTTTGAGATGTTGAATCCAAGGAAGAAAAAGGCTTCCGAAGGTCACCAGGCTGGTCCCTGAAGAGCTATGCAGTCTACTGGGGTTCAGAGATATAACACATGGTCAATGACTTTATGGACAGTTAAGTCCTTCCATAATTTAACACTTTCTGGCCAATTACAGGAAAGCTCATGTGACAGTGGGCCAGCTGAGGTATATGTACACTATCTGACCCTAGATAATAAAGAGACAAGATATAAGATACGCTTCCACTGCCCCATGCTCAGCATTTTATATTTTAATAAATACTATAGCAAAGCACTGTGGAGCCAGGGATATAGATCTCAGTGGTATAGCACCTGCTGGGCAAGAGCAAAGCCCTGAGTTTTATTCCTGGCAGCAAAAAACAAAAAACAAAACAAAAAAAGAGCATTGTGATTGAGATTTTTTTCGCGAACTCTCCAAAATTTAGTTAGAACTTCTCCCATTATGGACATTCAAGCTAAAAATTATATTTGAACATATAAAGTTCTGGGCTAAAGAAATTAAGCATATTAGACCTTAAAAAGGTTGCAAAATGAAGTAAAAGACACCATTCATACTAATTCAGTTTTTCTCTAACTTCACCTTATTTATATGTATGCTCAAGAATGACACGAGCTTACTTCTATATTAACCATTAGGTATTTTTGCAGCGAAAACAAAGAACTATTGAAATATTAACAAAAACTAACAGAAGCAAATAACTAATGGAAATTCTGTAAGAAAAATAATCAAGAATTCCATATTTAAAAACCACATAGAAATACTTGGAAGAAAAACTGACTCAAGGATAATTTGATTGCTTACCAAAGGAAATGTTCAGGGACCAAATCAACCACTTAACAGCTGTTTAGAAAATGCCTACACACCTAAAGGTCCTAATACCAGTCATTCTGTGCACAGTACCCTCTTGGGCCTTATAAGGGTCAGAGTTCTGGGGCTGACTGCGACCCTGACTTGGTCTTGCTGGGTGCTATTCACTTAACAATCAAACATGATTCAAACACACCTTTAACAAAAAGAGTTCTCAAATCTGAAATCTCTGGAACTTAAAGGGATAAGATATAGAGATCACCTACAATATCCTGTAAGGTTAACTCTCTGTACTGCTCATAGACAATAAATATACTTTGCCCTATTTGAAACCTCAGCCTAACACACTAGGAGAAGCATATGAAAGGAAAGGCCAGAGACACTGGAACACATGCTACAATAGCCCTCTGGTCATAGGCTGGCAAAGCACAGCAGATCTCTTTGTTATTCCTGGCCAATTATTTGCATGTCTTTGGTCAATGGGGGAAAAAATGAAAAGCAGAGAATTTCTCTACCAGTTCTCTTTTGACTCCTTATACAAAAAATACTGCCTTCAGAACCAAGTGTCAAAAAATGAGACTTAGAATAAATTTAAGCTAATCTTATGACCAGGATAAAAAATAACAATGAGCTATTACCATCGTCATCCTCCTCTAAAACAAAAATCTATGAACAAAACCCTATTAACACAAGTCAAAGCCAGAAACAGTACTGAAGCAATTTCAATCAAATTCAAGTTGTTTTGTACAAACTCAAGGGGAAATTGGCTGCCTAATCTTTACATACAACTGTACTGACTTAAGAGAAAAAAAAGCACTTAAATCAGTGTTTAAACAAGCCTAATTAAGTGGGAAATTAAGACAATCATTTGGATAATATAAGCCAAAAATGTTGAGGCCATAATTATTTGGGTATTCCAGTAAAGGCATTTTTGCTTGAATTGTGTGGATAATTATCCTGATTCCCTATTTCTTTCTGCATGTGTCAACACAGGCTAAATGAACAGATGTTCTTAGAGTCACTGAATACATTTAAATTCAGTCAGCAGTTGGGAGAGCAAATTTAGACATAACACCAGTTAACTAGTATTTTCTAGAAATCCTGAGAATGAGAAACCATGAAAGGCATTTAAAGCAGATTTTGATCATTTATGAAATGGCGTGCAATCTGAATAAGCATTTGTAAGTTTTACTTCATTCACAAAATCATATGGTCACAATGAACCCTCATCTAAAGTAAGGATTTCAGGTGTTAGTACAGGTTCATGAACTCAGATGAATCCACCACTCTGGTGAGGGTGTTCAGAGGGCAAAAGAAGCACCTGAGAAAGCTCTGTACCTTGCTTGCACTTACTTACGCTGAGAATTTGAAGCTGGGCTAAAAGTCTATTAAAAAAAGTAAATGCACAGATTTTTATTTTAAAAGGGATGGCCCAAATATGGAATTTGTATCACATACACAGCTTATTCAAAATCTGGTGCTTAGCAGAATTCACAATTTAGCAGCAGGTCAGCCTACAGATCCCATCAACACTTTAATGTCACTTGGTCACCAAAGGAGTCACCCTCCAAAAGGAAAGAGCAATAAAGAAACCAGGATCTGTGTTTTATAATATACTTTCCCTTTTCCCAATGTACACTCATAAATTCTTATGGAAGTCCCCGAGCCAGTCACTTGGACTGTTTGCATGGTTTTATAATTGAAAACCAGGTATAGGAGGTGGCTGCAGAAATAGCCTATATAAAAAATGTTAATCCTTAGGACTCTATGAACTACCCCATAAAAAAGGGTAATATGCCAAAGACCAAGGGTGACATTTACAAAGGATGATAGCGCCATAGCAGTGTCTTACCTTGTAGCCAGTCTCGAAAGTAGTGTAGCCACATTTTGGGAAGCTGCTTGTTTTCTTCCAACATAACATACTTCACATTATGGAAACTCTTGTGAAGGTCATAAAGTAAGTGCTGGATGTTCGGGTAGTCCGCTTTCTGGGTGACTATGTATATGTTGTAGAAAGAAAAGTATTTGAACTGTGCAGCAATAAAGTCATATTCTCTGGTTTCCCGTGGGACAATGTCTGTAAGGTCCAGCCCATCTCTAACTCGGGTGGTTCCATAAAGGCTGACCCCCAGCAAGCTCAGGAAAAGGAAGATCACCACAACCTGCAGAGGGCAAGAGGCACGAGATCAAACACAAAGGATCGCGGGGACTCTTCTATGACAAACAGCAGATGCTTGTACCTTCTGTTACTACTATGCTGGCCCAGATTTAGTTCACTGGTACTATTTTCCCAGGGGGAGAAACACAAAACCATAGTAATTGCTTTTTTAAATCACTCCATGAAAAATGAAAACATTTTCAATGGGAGAAGGTGGTCTAAACTCATGGATGGAAAGACTCACAAAGATCCACTCTGGCAGAAGATGAGTTCATTTAAATGAATCCTTAGCTTTGCAATGGATTCATCTTTGGATGCCTGAACTATCGCATTTTTTTTTTTTTATGATTTTTTTTTTCATACCAAAAATGGGACCTCATGAATCCTGTGGTGGATTACCTTGGCTTTGGGTTTGAGGAGGAAGGGGGCATAGTGCTTCTCAGCAAATGATGAGAGCGTCCACTTGGTGCAGGGAGGTTCAAGACAGTGGAGGCTGGAGTCGGAGAACTGGGAGAGCAGGTCCCTGGTGGAGCTGGTGCTCTCGGGGCTCTGGCAGCTGAGGGTGTCCTGGGTGACAGTGACAGGCTGGACGGAGATCTCGGAGCGTGGCTCGGCAGTGGTGTAGTACACATGCGTGTGGGGGTCGTACTCAGTGCGAAGCTGGACCGTGGACTGCATGGTGATGTGCGTTTCGTGGGCGAAGCTGTGGCTGCTGTATGGGGGTGGGGGGCTGTAGCGGGTGGCACTGTGTGCCTCCGTGTAGGCCTGAGGTTCAACCTGGATCACTCTGCTGACGCAGGGGCTGGAAGGAGAAAAACACTGCAGGCTGTGCCACCACAGGGGAATGGTTTCTATTTAGCTCTGCAAATGTCACCTGACTGATCCTGACAGTGATCTGAAAGGGTCCAAGATTCACCCTAAATCTGGCTTTCATGATAATGAATGCCTTTCAAAGATTAATTCCAAAAAAGTAATACAAAAGAACCCCAGAAAATCTACTGCCCTATGCATTTCCTAGATGGGTGCTTTCCAGTTTTGTCCTTCCCTAATAGAGAGCTCTGAAAATTCACACCAAATGGTACACTACTGGCTCATGATGGAAATACTGCTAGCAGAACCTCAAGGGTTGAGAATGTTCTGGGGGGGGTCAGATAGCCCCTGCGGGAAGCACCCTCCTTCCACATCCCCCTTCCTCCATCCCACCTGGGCAAACCCTGCTACAGAGAGTACATTTACTTCTAGGTCCACAGATGTGAAGAGTTCTCTCAGAAGAAGCATTACCAGAAGTCATAGCCACCCAAAAATGTACGTACCTTGTGAAACAGCAGAAAATGTCCAATCTCCTGTCTTCACGTCGATATAAATCCATACTGAGAATCGCAGGAAAGATGAGCAGCACCATGGCAAAATTGAAGACCACCACAACAGCAGCCTGAGGCCAGGGAGAAGAATTCACAGTCTTTCAAAATGACTTTTGAAAACGAAGACGCTTCTGTATAGTATATTTCTCTGTCATCCTGAAGCATTTGAAGTGGAAGATTTTTATTTTTCTCATCATTTTGCTTCTCTTCCATCAAGAAATTATTTGACATAAAATAGGTTCCTGGTCCCTATGATTAAGATCGTTTCCATCTTTAATAATTTCAGGTATTCAGAAAGTATAAACACAGGAACTTTACTACCAGTGTCTTGCTAATCTAACCTAACCAAATCTATAAAGGCAGAACAAAGAATGTACTCGACATGTTTTATTTTAAAACAAAAAGCACGTCTCTTCTAGAACATTTGTAAAGGTTCACACAGCCCTGATTTCACACTGAAAAATTTGTATATAAAGTGGATCGAGAATATCAAAATGTCACCTTTAAAGCATGAAATAAAATTTCACACATGTCCCCTGAGGTTTTTAACAGGCACATTCCAAGTAAGCCTCAGGAGTAGCCTGTGGGGTATGTGAGCCAGTTATAGCAAAGGTCAAGGAGAGTTAAGCAGAGAAATTCCTGTGTGTCATTACACTGCACAGAATAAATAAGTACAGATTCAAACGTCACTCCATAACCTAGAATAAACATGGGGCTAGATTCTGCAGTGCTTTGGCAAGTATCCTGCTGACCTAGTAAAAATTACAAAATTGGGCTGTTAACAGAGGAAGTCAACAAGAGCTGAAAGGGCTGCCCTGCTCAGAAAGGCAGAAGAGGCAGAAAAGAAAAATGGAACTGGAATGCAAACTAGCCAAGAAATAATCAGAAATGAACTGGCAGGAGGTTTCCCAAAGAATTGCTCCTGAGACCTTCTGTAATGGTGGTTAAGCAGCACAGGTTGGAGGAAGAGAGTCTGACTCTCACTGGTATCTAACAAAAACTGAGGGGCAACTTCACAAAAGCCTTTCAAAATGAATGGCAAATGTATTCTTCAGGTGAAATAGCAAGCCTCGAGTTCTAGAAAGCTAACTTTCAATAATGAAATCCCCATCCAGTCTACAGAATCAATAAAATAACAGTCTCCACTTAAAAATAAAGGGCTATCTTGAAAATACCTCAATTCCATAATACAGAGGATGTTAACTTACCCCTCTAGTGCATTCAAGGAAGGTACTTTAAAGACTGAATAGGCCTCCATGAATAAGCTCGTCAGAAGCTAAGGGGGAGAGGGAGACACCTAGGACTGTGTTGAGTGAAAAGATAAATAGGATAAATTCCAGCTCTCAAGGACAGACACAGCTGGAGCTATAAATTACAACTGAGGCTGATAAAAGCAGAAAGAAAAGCAGGTACTGCCTGCTCGGCAGAGCAGGACAGAGGAGAGAGGAGAGCAGGACAGAGGAGAGAGGAAGGGTTCCATGGGAGACGGCTTTGCTGCATTTAAGAGATGACAAAAGTGTAAGACAGAACAGGGAAAGGACAGATGCTGCAGGGAGCACTCAGCAAGGCTGTTGAAGAGGCACAACTGGTTCGAGGCACCCTGTTCAGTAAGGAGCACTGAAGGAGCCCAGGTAGCTAAAACATGAGTCAATCACCATGGCAACATTCTCATAGCACCATAAGCTCGAGCTTAGCATTGCCTGCCTGCTAGTCAGTAAACCAGATTCAAGCCCCAGCCCAACTGAGATGTAGGAGTTCTCACAAGATCTGCTCACTTCCTGAGGATGCATTTGGGTTATGCCTGGGGCAAATGTTGCCACTCAGGGTAGCTTTTCATGAAAACTTTCATCTGAAGGCTGAACATGTTCAACTTTTGAAAGTACAGCCATTCTTAGAATTCAAAAGTAGAGCTGGACAGTCTTCCTTCTGGGCATTAGTCCACATAAACAGGGGAGACTGAAATATGAAGCCACAGGAGCGTGTGTGCATAGCCTAGGTGCTACTCACAAATCAACAGTGAGGTTCCCTTCAGTGACTGGGTGACACCAGACCCCACCAGAGAAGCCTTCAGGCATCTTGTTCCATTCTGAGATGGAAATGGAGGGCCAAGAAAAGAAGCCCAGCGTGGCACCAACCCACGCAGTCACTTTCTTAATGATATATAAAGGGAGGACCATTTCTAAAATTTTCCCCGTGTATGCAAAAACAGTAGGGACTCTTCTAAAGAGAGAAGGGTCAATGTAGAGGTATGATGGAGTTTAAGAAAATAGGCTTTAAGTAAACCAGAAAAGATAATGGGAATGTTTTTGCAATTCTTGTTAATGTGCCTAAAGAAAATGTCCCCAACCTCAAAGTTCTGCCATGACCCTATAGAAACACAGCTCTGTAGACAGAGCTGGTCTCTAAGCCCTTTCACCACTGACAGACCAAGGGTCCTGTTCTAGCAGTGTTCACAGAACAAACACCATTGGGGTAGCACCAGTGCCAGGTTATGGACTCGACCCTGCCAGAGGACGCTCTAAGGTGCTGAAGAACTACAGATGGTGCCAAAGCTTCCTGGTACAGAAGTGGCACGCGGACAGATGGATAAAGGCCGAGTAGGCTTAAGAAAGCTTTTTTAAGTCTTATTTTGGTGATGCTAGGAATCAAACCCAGGACCCCACACATGCGGTGTTAAGTGCTCCACCTACGAGCCACATGCTCAGCCCCTAACTTTGTTTTATGGGAAAAATCTAGAGGTCATATGGGTTTATGATTGAGCAGAACCAGTTTGGGTCTCTCTCCCTTCAGTGCTTTATCTGAAAGATCCCGCAAATAAAAACGCAAATGAGTATCTAGAATCACAACTTAACAGAAGTCTCTAGAGGAAATAACCATCTAATGGTCAATTTTCAGTTAATACGTTTGAAATGGAATCAGGGTAAAATTTCTGACATCGCTGCAAGAATACTACAAGCTATCCCTCTGTCTGTCTCTCTCCCTCCCTCTGCTGCTAAGCTACATGACCAGCCCCTTTCATCTTACATTTGATTTCTTTCTCATTTTATTTTTTAAGAGAGCATAAACTCAAGTGTCACAGGAAGCCATTCTTTAATTATGAAGGTTCTTGGGTGTTACAGTTGCAATTTTCTAAAGCTGATACACTGATTAGAAGCACAAAACTAACAGTACTTGGTTGTCTCTGGGTGCTTACCTTGGGAGACCTTAGCGTAAGAAAGCTCATGTAGCTTTTCAGACCTCCACACCAGGGGATACCATAAAGGGAGCTTTCCTTGCTGAAGCATCATAAGTACTGAGAGAAGGCAGGGCAGAGTGAGACAAAAGAAGAAGAAATGGAGTGTGAGCAGATAAAGAACAGGGCAGATCAAAGACAGGAAAGGAAAAAAGGAAGCAGAAAGGGAAAAGGAAAGAACATGGAGGGTGGCCCCACTATTAAAAAGATCCCGGAACAATTTCTCATCACCAATGTCTATTACGCATGAAATAGGAACAGAACCCATGGCAGACATGTGCTCGTGCAAAAGGTTTTCAGAAATGTCAGCTATATCATGAACTTCATGGCCATCTTTTCTGCTACAAAGCAGTTGGATATTCTCACCTTCTTTGTGTTTCAGTCCCATTTTATATTTAATGTTACTCATTCACTATTTTTATGTATAGATTTGAAATAAAAATAAGCTGGGTGTGGTGGTGCACACCAAGTAATCCCAGCACTTGGGAGGCTGAGGCAGGAGGATGGTTACAAGTTTGAGACCATCTGTTTGATACTTATAAAGGTGTTCACATCCTGCAAGGATCACACTGCATGGGCTGTGAAGCTTCCTTAGTATGTATTTGGAGACAGGGTAAGAATACCATCCTATTGCTCAGTAATAGTAGAGATAAAAAATGCCCATGAAATCCGTGACAAGTGAAAGGCCAAGTTAAAAAAAAAAGCAACAAACACGTTGACAGACATATGAAGCAAAACTGAACTTCTGGCTCTGTCTATTTCTCTTCCTGGTGACTCATCTTGGGACTGGGTGAGTGACGTGAGAGGTCACAACAGTTTAACAAGTAACACCAACAGTTGTTTCCGTTAAGGAACCTGGCCATCTCCCCCATTACACAGAATGTTAGAAAAATGGGCAAAGAAAGTGATGTTCTTTTTGTCTTCCTTTCAAAACAGAGGAACTTTAAAATCTGAAATCAACTCAGTTTCAGTAGCACCTTGAGATGTAACAATAGACTCTCTCAGGTGAAGGAGCCCATGTTACAAGTCAGTCATCTCCTTCACTCACTGCTTTTCAGGTTCTCTCAAGTTCCAAACAGCCAAGGTTGATAGGTTACATCACATGGGGAACAAGTGGTTGGTATCCCATTCCGGGCCACACCCCTCCAACCCCCAGTATGTAAGACTTGGCTGCTTTAGAATAAATACTTCACTGTCCTCAGGTGGAGGACAAGGGGCTGGAAGGAGTGGGCACATTCATGAGGAAGGCACCACGCCCTATGTGAGGTATATTCTGAGTTGCTTAGGTGACACCTGTATGAGAAGTGAAGACCCTAAAGAGGTGAGGGGATAGGAGAGAACACAGAGAGCACTAAAGAAAAAAAGCAGCCTCCAGCAATATCTGCCATTCATTTTTAAGTATCTGTGTAGGCTGGGCTACAAATTTCAATTTTATACATCAACAGAATCTGCCCTATGTGACTTGTTGGGGCTCAAGATGCCTTAGCAAGGCAAAGGAAAGGGAGGCATGGCTGAGACGGAGAGGGCAGCAGAGAGAAGAACCAGAAGCAAGGGCCAGCTAGAAGACCCGTCTACACAGCACCACCCCACCAGCTGAGAGGCCTGAGAACCCCAGAGGGTATTTCCGGAGGGACTGCTGGGGTGACAGCCTGAAGCAGTGCTGACAGCAGTGAACAGAACCCCACATGCTACTTCAAAAGAAAGCAGGCTGGGAACACTGGGTGCCTGCACCTGGTTGGAGACTCACCTGCAGAGAGAAGGCCCTCAGTGCGGGAATGGGGATCAGCGCAGCCATGAAGAAGGCGGTGACATTGCTGATGGAGGTAAGCGCCACACTGGCTCCTGTGCGCTTGAGGCACTCCCCGGTCCTGTCCTGAGAAAGAGGTCACAGAGCTGAGCCAAAGGCCAAATGCCACAGCTTTGAGGTATATGGCACCCAGAGGCCTCTTGCTGTCTCTCCCTAACCCCAGCACGCCCTGCACATTCCTGGGTCCTCCATAGGCATGTTACAAAGCATGAAAGTTACAAGATGACATGGAAATAAATTTTAGATAAGAATTAAAATCGGAGAGGAGGCAAAGAGAGCAACAAATCTGGGTTTTAGAATGGGGATGGCAATTAGTGTGAGTTGTCACACTAAAATAAACACCCATCTTTCTAAAGGCACCCCAGATAGAGCTCTTGGGAATTCTAATACGTGTCCTGAGATTCTTCCAACTTGTTTTATTTATTCAGAGCCAGTAACATGTCATCTGACTTGGGACTGAAATATTTATTAGGTCAGACTGAGAAAAATTCAAGAACAAAAATATTCAGGAACAGAGGGGACTTTGGGTGTCCTCAGAGTTTGTTTGTTTTGTTCTTACCTCAAAAGGGATCCTTTTATTCTGTCCTGTTTCACTAAATGCGTGTGCCAGGAGAAAAACGTCATCCACCCCGACACCAAGAGCAAGAAATGGCAAAACCTGTGGGGAAAATGGAACACACAGCATTAAATGTGCAAGATGCAACATAATTCTAAAAGTGCTTCAAAGATGGTCCCCAGTGCCTGTAAGAGTCACCCACAGGGGAGCTGATACTAACTCACAGTAAAAAAATTCAGTTTATCGGACAGTTTTTATCTTCGAAGTCTAGCAATTTTGGTAATAGTACCTCCCCTCTAATCTCCCCCTTGCCTTTCCTCCTTCTGGTGGTATGGAGAATTGAACCCAGGCCCTTTATGCTGAGCTAGTACCTCCAGCCTTTTTCTTTCTTAAGTAGAGGCTAAGCTGCCCAGGCTGGACTTAAATTTGCAATTCTACTGCCTCATCCTCCTGAAGTGCTAAGACTAGCTGTGCATTACCACACCCCACTACACACTTTTATTTCTTTTGAGACAGGGTCTTGCTTCGTATTCTAGGCTGCCTTCACTGTGTAACCCAAGGTGGCCTTGAATTCACAGTAATCCAGCCTCAGCTTCCCAAAGTACAGGCATGCACCATCACACCTGGTACATGCTATTTGTGTACATCAATTTCTTTAAAAACTAATACCTGAGAAGGAATCTAACTACTTGAAATAGTTCTCAGGAGTAACCTGGCAATAGCAACACTGAAAACTGATTAGGAATGTAGACCGTTGGCTCTCACCTCAAACCTGTAGAACCAGAAACTGATCAATAGGAATCACTTGGCATGTTGATGCACACTTGTAATCCTGGCACTTGGGAGGCTGAGGCAGGAGGATTTGCTAAGAGTTCAAGACCAGACGGGACGGCATAGCAATACATTCTCAGGTGATTCTAATTCCCAGCAGGCTTTGAGAACAAGGGGCTTTGGTAGATATAAAGTGCTCTAAAAGAACCTCTCTGCCTATCTACAAATCCAACATGATTATCTGTCCTGGGCTACAAGTGGTACACGGCCCCTGCCCGTTATGGGCTTCTGGAAAAAGCTGGACACATAAGGAGACTGAGGGGCCAGAATGGGAGACACCATCTACCACGGAATAGCAGCCAAATGGCTCTTCTGGTACCTGAGTTGTCGCAGCATTAAAGGAAATCCCAATCAACGAGCATAAGCCCAGTCCTGCAGCTACCGACAGTGCAACCAACAGGACACCAGCCAGCCCCACGGCACCCTGGGACTTGGAGCAATCCCAGCGCAGCATGGTTAAACAGGCATAGGCAAGCTGCAAGCAGAACAAGGGGGAAACACAAAACAAAAGCTCAACATTACAGCAGGTCACGATTCTCATGTTTTTTTCCCCACTCCGCACCAATGGCAATAAAACTTAGATTCAACCCCACAGCAACAAAGCTTTTTACATTACAGTCACTGAACAATATAATGAGTCCAAGATGGGAAAACTACAATGGTGGAAAAAAACCACAATTACTTTTTAAAAACCATTAGGAAGCCAACCTCTCCCCATGTTGGAGGCACAGTTAAGGTAAGAGTAGGTAGGTAAAGAGCAGGAGTGTCCCAGAAAGGTAAAAAGACAACAATAAAATCCCACTCAACCTCAACCCCAAACTCCAGATGCCTAGAAGTGATCATTACCATCAGTAAGTATCCACTGGCTACTCGGATGACGCTGACATCAGAGAAGGATCTTAGGATGTCATCCAGAGTTGTGGTAGTGAAGGAAAGCACCTTTTGAGTGGAGTTCTGGGCCACGCTCTGATGAACTACCTGTGGTAACAGTACACAACACAAGCCTGAGTCCTCAAGTGGAATTAAAGCTTCCATAAACTTCAATAGTACAGACCTTGGGGGAGACTGTGCCCCACTGCTACACGTTCTTTCCTGATACAGTTAACAAAAATTCCTCATCCTGCATAGTGAGACCCTCTCAAAAAGCAAAAAAAAAAAATCCTTGTCATTCAGGTGGACCACATTGCAGACTGTGGGCTAATTTTGAACTGACATTAACGGACCCTGGCTCTTGGGCAAAGGGAAAACCACTGACCATGGAGGATGGCTGCTGTAGTGAGCTAGCCTGAGGAAATGGAATTTAATCAGAGTGCTTTATTTCACAGCAAGTCTAAGACTCCAGCTCTCCTCTCCCTAACTCTCCCGACCAGTCTGCAGTCTCCAGTTTGCAGGGCCATCAGGCCCTCCATAATCCAAAACAACTCATTCTTACAGCCACTCACCCTCCTCCATTCGCTGGCCACTTTGAAAAGGTCACATGCAGCTCCATAGAGGTCACTGCTTGGGAAACAAAGGCCAGCCCCTATCACATGACCTGACCAAGGGGCCTGCAGCTGTGAATAGATTCTATACCTTGCTAATGGTTTCCAGATACCTTTTCTTGCTCACCAAGTTTTGTGTGTGTGCATGTGTGTGTGTGTGTGTGTGTGTGTGTGTTTTAAGTAGACCAGTCTAATGTCTGTCCTTTTGAGTTTACAACTGGCTATCATTTCCAGGCATCTGAACCCAACTAACCATGTCTTCAATATTATCCCAAGATTTTCAACTATAAGTTAACATCCAGTCAAGGAGGCAAAGATAAACCCAAAGGAGGAATTGCCAGGAGCCAAGCCACTGGCGCCCAGATCCGAAGGTGGTTTACCTCTACGTATGTTCTCTGCCACGCCTCTAGGATGGCTGCTGCCTTGTCCTCGTTCCAGTTCATGTGCGAGACATACTCGTACCCTTTGAAGTGCTCATACATCTGCTTGGGCGTCATTAACTGAAACATGGTCTGCAGGGCATGGGCGCTGGAGTGGGGTGAAAGAGACCAGAAGGCACATCAACATTCCCACGAAGCAGTTTCCACAATGTACAATCCCAAACGCACCCCCTAACTCACTCACACACAGTTCTCGTCCTCCCCATGAGCACATGTTTCCATTCAGACGAGACTAGGATGGTTATTTTTTTAATGGATTGATCTACCATATTAAAAGTATAACCTTACAAACCCTTTACAGATAGACCCCCAAAATTAAATTAATAGGCAATTTCCTTTCGCAGTTTCCATTCCTTGAAACAGGAAGGGGAGAGGAGTAGATAGCTTGACCAGATACAGCGGGCTCAGTGAGGCATACGTGGTGCGCAGACTGTGCTTTCCCAAGGGAGAAATCACAGACCAAACACCTGACACTTGACTGGCCAGACCCTGCACGCACACAAAGGGTAATTCTTGTTTCCCCTTTGATTCTTGGTCTTTTCCTTTAACAGTACGTGACAGCACTGAGCCCATAGCATTCATCTCTATGCATTGTGGCCGGCTTCTTTTGCCTACTTTATATAGTACTTGCCCCCTTTTTTCACATAATAGGAAAGGATAACAACCATAGTTTCTCTAAAAGCAACAAATCCATTCTAGACAAACATCCTACACAGTCACTTTTCAAGCTGGTCTGATCTGTTAGTATTTCCTGACATATGATTACTCCAGACTAGGATAGCAGTCAGATATGGACATAAAGACACTCGCAGATGATAGAGCAGAAGTGACTTTTAAAGAAAGGAGAAAGCATCATTGGCTTAGGTTTTGCTGTGTGCTGTGTTACCTGACAAGTTTCCCAGTGCTGTTCTTGACTGTGCCACCCACAATCAATTCTTCCTGCCAGTGCATATACTTTCTGGACAAACCATGACATCCACCATTCAAAACAAGGGCCATATCAAGAGGCTAAAATAAAAAAAACAGACACATCATTAGGAAAATTAGTAGGCAGGTCACATGCCTTGTTAAAATCCAGTGCATTAAGGGCTTGTTTGTTTCAGAGAGAACATTAATAACAAGGCTAATGAGAAGTGTATGGCAAATCTTACAGCAAAATTTAGCTCTATAAACAAATGTAGTTCTCTCGACTGAAGGTTATAGAGAATGAAACCTTAAAAATGAAAATAATAAAGAGAACACTAGATGGAAAACAGAAAAGCTTTTCTCTTTGCCCCCTGAGAATGCTGCATGGCTGTACTCACTTTGGTTGAATTTCTGTTGGGGGCAGTGGCAGGGCAGTCTGGGTCGGCTGGATTGAGGCAGGGACGGTCCATGTACCCATGACCAACTTCTGCTTTCTTCAGCATTTCCTCCCAGCTGTCAACTTGATAGTTTATTTTCTTCAACTCTTCTAGGAATTCCAGAGGGTCAAAGTTTGTCCACCGCAAAGGAGGTTTACCTCTGCCAAAGAAATTAGGAGGTGAGACTATGAAAAACAGCTTTCAAAGGCACCCTCTGCATATTTTTAGGACATAACGTGAGTCGTCTTTCTGATCATACTGTGATTCTGAGACTCTGCCATAAATAAACAAATAAATGGTCCTTTTCGGGGTATCAAGTGTGCAAACTTAATCCAGACAGTGAGTCATGACTGAAAATGGCAAGCACAGGGCTCACAAATTAAGTAAAGCACCAAAAAACCTGAACTGCTGCTACAGTGTGTTTAATCTTAAAAAATTAACCAATGGGCATTTCTAAACAGAAAACCCAGATCAAAAGTAAAAGACTGGGAAGAGCACAGTGTCAAATTAACACTTGCAAGCCCAATAAATGCTTTTTAAATGTCACCAATCAAAACATTTGATCTCTGCTGCCTTTAACCATTCCATACTTGCCAGAGCTCTCTGACCACCTGGCAGTCAGGTGGCGAGGCCCCCCCGTGCCCCCCCACCACCATCACTGCCACGCCCCCACACTCACTTTTGAATCTACGCTGTTGACAGACCAGAAAGGCTTTTGGCTGCCTGTTATGTGGTTCAAGCCACACTGTAGCTGCTTAACCAGGCTGAAGTCATTATTCAGACTCTCCCAACCAGAAAACACAAAACCCCTTATTTCCCATCTAAAACTGTACACTGAAGGTCAGGGGATGGCCGCTGCAAATTGCTTTTGCAGATATTTGCAAGCCAGGACAGAAACAATAACCCAAGCACTAACTCCTGCATAATTAACTGAAAATGTCTCTACTGATTAACAATCACTCTTTAAATGATGATGTATATATAATATCCAGCTGCTAGACTGGAGAGCATCAGAGACCATGGTCTTCAACACAGCACATTTCTCCTTAAATGTCATTAATGTGATCCAAATAAGGTGTGTATTTTATTTCACAGGATGATCTTACACTTTAACTCAAAGTATTTAGTTCTGCATATGCCCACAAATTCATATTCTTCCTTAAGGTGAAGATTTAAGTCCATAGTGTACAAAACTATGAACATTTTATAAAGAATCAAGGAAAAAATACTCTGTAATAATTTGCATGTTATTTGCATATAAATAGGTTGGTAAAGTGAATGAAATTTAATGATGCCTACAGAACTTTTTTTTCCAGAAGAGAAAAAACATTCTGAACTGTCTTTTACCAACTACCTTTCAAAAAAAAAAAAAAGGCACACGTAATTTCAATGTTTTAAATTTTTGTTAGAAATTGAAGTAGAATGGACAATGCTAAGCAACATCAGAAATGCTGACTCCTAAAGCTCAGCAGACATCAGAAGGCGAAGAACACTTACAGGAGGTATGCTGTCCCAGCCTGTAATTTTGCTCCTTCCCAGAAGCAGTCCAGTGGGGTAATAATTAAACAAGGGTAAAGATATTCTATTATCTGTCAAATTAAAATAAGAAAAAGAAACACAACCATGCATTAGACTGGCACATTATTTATAGGGTATATTTGAGAATTTGAGACACTTTGTAGAAACAAGAAAATATACCTGATCCATGTAACCTGTTTCTGTGATAAGTTCTCCTGATTTATAACACAAATGTTCCAATTTCCATTGCCTATTGGAATGAAAAAGCAGAGACAAAGGTTTCTCATTGTAATAAAGGAAATTACTGCTAAATGAGAACGATAGAACATATAAAAAGAATTGCAATTTCGATCACTTTTAAGCATCTGTCAAAACTAGCAGAGCTTTTGCCAAGTGCAGACCCTGCAAGCTCATTTTAATGAATAGATAATACTCACATGTAATTAACATGTGGGGTGTTTATGTAAATTAATGCTACCAAAGTACTTGAAAAGTCTTGTTTTCTTAAGTGTTCTCCCAATAATCTTGTTTGCACCATTAACATACATTAAACTTCAGGCAACCCAGCAGAATCATCACAAATTCAAGAAGTGGCAAGTAAATTAGTGAAGCTTATAACACATTGATGTATATTAAGGTGGGCAAATCTTTGGCCTTTTTATTAGTGGATAATGTCCTTAGCATTTGGAAAGCAAAACTAAAAAGTCAAAAAATTCTTTCCTGCTTTTAAATGCAAATGCATTTAAAAAAAAAAACACTTGCCCGAGTGAAGTCACAGTTTAAGTCTCCCATTGTTGTCTTACAGAAAGAACATTAAACCTATGGATCAAGAACCAATTCAAAGTTTTATTATCTTTAGAAGAGCTTATACTTAAACCCATGCTTTCCTGAATGTGTCAGAGAGATAACCTTGATATGAAAATAAAGAGTAAATCTGGAAGCAGTAGAGGTGGGAAATCCAAAAGAAAAAAATTGAAATAAAAAATTCTTCCAAAGTGCTCTCTCTCTCTTATTGGTAGCCCAAGGTATGGTATGGCTGTCTTCACCCAAGAGAGCTTTCTACTGGAGTCTTCCTGTGCTTCCCTCCAGAATTTTCCCTTCTGTCTCTCATTTTCCTTTCAAAATGTCATCTTCCTCCTGATACACTGTTTTTGACTGATGACCCCTTTATCTAGAGCATTCACTGGGTCCTGCTGGAGACCTACATAGAACAGTGCCTGTGCTTGACATCTGTGTAGATTTCTTTCCTCCCCAAGAGCATGGCTGATGTTGTCTATTAATCCATACACCAATCTATCCATCCATCCATCTATTCATTGACCCTTCCTTCCTTCCACCTCTTCATTCAACTATGTGTGTGGCAATATGCACTCACATTTTATTGCTCTACAACTAACATAGAATACCCAACATGAAAAGGTCCTCAATGTCACTTTTTCAAGTCTCATTTACACCTCTTACAGGACACTGCTGTGCTGTGTTCATCAGCTTAATGTGAGAAAAGGGCTTGAGGGCAGGTATGGTGATGTAGGCCCAGTAAGTGAGAGGCTAAAGTACTAGTCTGAGGTCAGCCTGGGTTATACACTGAGTTTGAGGCCAGCCTGAACTACATACTGAGGCCCTCTTTCAGAAATAAGAGACCCTCAACTCTTGTCTTGACGTATGTGATAAGCCCTACATCCCTAGGGGATACTAGACTAAAAGCATGCTGGGTATATTTACCATGAATCTGGACGCTCACTTCTAGGCATCCCCAGGGACTCCTTGACAAAGAAAAGCTTCCCTTGTTAGATAGATGCTTCTCTTTCCATCTTGGGAGAGCATGATCTATGTGCTCCAGTCCCTCCTTACCCTTTCATACCTGGAGGTGAGCTTGTTCTGGGCACAATCAGAAGATAAAAAATGCATGCAATCACAAACCCAGTTTACACCTTGTCCTGGGTTGTGGTGTTCCCCCAAGTCCCCTCTTTAGCTAGAATGGGCTCCCTGTCTCCTCCGCCTGTACACAGTGCACAGAAGAGGAAAACAAGCACCTTCATTTTATTTCCTTCTCTGGTTTTCCCTAGCTATTGAATGTCTGTGCTATCAACTTTAAAAATTATAGTATGTGAATCTGCCTTATTCAGTCTGCAAGAACTGCACGGAGCCTCATCCCCTCCCCATCTGCTTTACGACAATAAGTGCCACCTGTGGAAATAGTAACTCACTTCCTTTAGTCTTGCCGTCTTTTCGTATTTGTTTTGCATTGTTTTTAAGTCGACTAGAGGCAATTAAAAATGTAACTTCTCTAACAGTTGGTGCAAAGAAGACAACAAAATACTATGTTTGGGAAAACTGAAAAGACTTAAGCAGTGAAACATGGCCTGTGTTTACAGACAGCCAAGTAGATCAGAGCTGTACTTATTTGAATATTGTGTTTAGCCGAGTCCTATCCTCCAAATATTTCATCATATATGTCCAAATCATCCAAAAAAGGAAAAAAAAAAAAAAATACTTGCTGGTCCCAGTCATTTTGGATAAGACATGCTCAACTTATACCGTACTTGCTTTGCTACCCAAGTTCAAAAACAAATCAAGATGTGCTCCTAAAAGAACAGAAAAAAAGACAATGTCCCCCCAGTGGCTGAGCGCTTACCTTAGCATGCATGAGGCCTGGGTTTGATTACCAGCACTGTCATCTACGCCCAAGTCTTACAGGGAGGGAAGCTGTTTGAACTAAGACTCCAGGTATACCCATCCAGGGCAACCTTGCCAGCAGCCACTCCTGCCACCTCACCTGCCACGTGTCTGTGGGTAACACAGCGAACCTTACCTGTTGTACATGTATACGTGGACTCTGCTGGCCTGGAGTGCTGATTCCAGGTGTTGCAGGAGTGCTTCTGTGGTTAGTACATTAGCACCTTCTTCTTTCGGGGTCTGTATCATGAGTTGAGGATTAAACATAGCCTCTTCTCCAATCTTCTGGCGAGTATAATTTAATTCACGACTTACTCGGCCACCAACTGAACAAACATGGGCAAGTCACTATTAGAAGACCAAAAACGACCACCAACTCATATTATCTTTATTTTGATAACCAACCTAAATTCTGGTGTCATGGAACAGGCTGATCATTTGAGTAGCAGCATGCATTGTACCATGAATGAAAACTTCATGAACAATAAATACATTCAATTACTCTGGCCACCAGCTGTGCCCTGTCACCCAGGCCCACGAGGTATGCTGTGTGCAGTAGGTTCTAACAGACCATGCCACAGCAGCAAGAAAACTTGAGACACCTTTTCCTTCCAGACCAGACCAAATAACCCTGTTACAATTTCTTTCACTTGTATAAACAATGTGCCCCTGCAGTACATCGCAAGATAAACGGTTTCAATTTACACTCTTCTCCTAAGTAATCTGGCAAAGGTAACAAGGAAATATTTCTCCTCCAGGGAAAAGGAAACAAGACAGTGAGCCCATGTTCTGCACACAACTTTCCAGAAGATCTATGTGAATCAAGTCAGAGACCCCACAGAAGAGCAGCAGAATCCAGCCGCCACAGAATCCATTGGAGCCTACTTCTTTTAAGACTCACCTCGTATCCAGAGAACACAGGTACAGTTTCTCAATCACCTGTGCTCCAGAAGCATCCCAAGTGTTTTACAGGAGACTGAGCCACGCCATTCAGGAACCTGCCCAGCTCCACCTCCAAGAGGCACAGCACCACCAACACTGCCATGCAAACTGTCTTTCTTTCTCCTTTTTACAGCCTCAGACCTAGGCTTATCTCCCTTTACCATGCTGGACCACTGCTAGCTGTGTGCTGGGCAGCACCTGGGGAGGAGATGCAGCAAAAAGCCTCCACAGCTGCCTGTGCTGGCGCAGGCACCCCATTCATTCAGAAGCAGCCAGTTCTGACGGTTCCTCAAGTCACAGTAAGTTAATTAGTTACTAAAAAGTTTTCTAAGCTAGAGCCTCCAGCTCTAGCTTAGAAAAAAACTCAGTGATCATCGTTTTCCCAGAAGGAATCTTTCAAGTTTAGTATTCAAGGATATAAACATTTCGTTTGGGCAAGTACTGGGAACAGCAGGGTGTTTAACTCTCTTAGCTTATTTTATAAACAAGAGGTCAGGCAAAAGAGCAAATAATGCCCTCATTAAGAAAACTAGTACCAAGTTGCAGGCCGGCAGGAACCCCCATGAAGGTTCCCACAGTGGACAAGAATACTAGGGAGCTCTGAGGTGTGAGGAGCTTGCTAAGGAGAATGGAGGGCGTGTGGCTCTTGGTAGAGCTTACCTAGAGCAGGCCCTAGGTCTGGGATCCCTTCTTGCCTCACAAATAATCTTTGAGAAACAATCTGCAGAGGATTCATTCACATAATGCTGTTGGCCTTTCTTCCCCTGAAGGCTCGCTAAAACTACCAGAGGGCAGTCTTGCTCACAACTGCCTGAATGTTACCTAAAGCTGACTTTGATCCAATTAAAGCTGACTTTCAACCATTTAACTCCCCTTTGACTCAATCCACATCCTAAGTATAGTGTGAATTATTAGGAGCTAAACAGCCCATTCTCGGTCTAGAACTCACTCCTGAAAAACTATAGAGTTGCACCTTAAGGAACTTATGCCAGCTTTTGCTTGACCCTGGCCTTTTTTTCTAGCACTATCACATCTAAGGCAGACTTTAGCACATGACTTACATTTTGCTACAAAGCAGCCCTTTCTTTCACAAAAGTAACAAAATGTTTTCTCAACCATCTGTATACTATATTCCATAAGAACTGCTGTTAAATTTATTTTATGCTATTAACTAGTTATTTCATTTTGTAAATCTAACAAGGATAGCGCTACAAAGCAAGACATTAATTACCATGAAGTTTAGTTACCATTCATTTTATTTGATCAGTAGTTGTTCAGATGTGGATGTATTCATTCTTTCACCCAGCAAGTCTTTGTGGATATGCTGTAGGGAGAAAAATGTACAGCAAACCTCAAAGCTAATTTTAATGGCATGACAAGTGCCACAAGAAGGTGGTGCTGATGTCAGTGTTGCATAGTGGGGAAGGAGTCATGCTACTTCAAATAAGAGAGGCTAGGAAGATTCAAAGGGAAGGGAACTATTGTTTAAGGAGAGTTGGGGCAAGAGCCTCACTACATAGAGAGACAGAGGCAGGAGTGGCTGAAGCCTGGTAAGCCTACAATAGTCATTCATTTCCAGCTTGCAGTGTAAACTTAGCTCTTCCTCTGCTCTATCTGGGTCAAAAAACTGCACAGCATTTGTATGCTACTACACTGTAATCACCTAAGGTGAGGGAGCAAAGCAATAGGAAACAGAAGCTTCTCTGGGCAGAGCAAATGTACCAACTCACCTGCCCTTTGCAGATGAGCTAACTCAGAGGACTAAGCATCTGCTTAGAGACTGGGGTTTGATCCCTAGGACAACATGCCACACCGAGCTGGCCACTGAGACACCTGTAATCCCAGCATTGGGTAAGGCTGAAAACAGAAGGATCACTATGAGTAGTAGCTGTATAGTGAGACCCTGTACCAAACACATTAAAAAAAAGAGAAAAACACCTTGTCCTAAATCACAGCAAAATGATAGGCCGGGGTTGTTTGTAACTTTCACAGGCCTGCAATCTCAGCACTCTGGGAGGCTGAAGCAGAAAGACCCCAAGTTTGAAGTAGGTCTGGATAAATTAGCAACTCTGTGAGAAGCCTGTCTCAAAAGTAAAAATAAATAAAAAGGATCATTACTTAAGCCCAGGGTTCAAAAAAAGTGAAAGCTACTTGCTAAGAGATCTAAATATAAAACAAGCTTAATGTATCTCCAAAAAAAAAAAAAATTGTATCTCCATTACACCCTCCAGTTCTCTTTGCTCTTCTTTGACCTCAAAATACAACTAAATTATAAAATCACAGCTGACTTTTCTGAAAGGCTCATGACCCAGAGATATAAAGTCACCTTTCACACTGTGTGATAGTCTCTATCTGCAGAGCCTTTGAGCTCATTTACTTCCTCAGGAATATTTCTGATTGCTGCAGTTCCTCCATGCAGGTGGGCCCAGCTGTCCTGGACAGTGGGGGTCAAGGGATCCCCACTGAGGCAGGGACATCTGGGACACATCCCTGATACCACTGCACCTCACTAACTTTCCTAGTAAAATGGGAACAAAAACAGCACAAAATAACCTGGTGGGAGAGTATTAGGATGAAATGACACCGTATAGAAACCTTCCCAGAGCCTTTACCTGGGTGTCCAGCTAGTAACCATTAACTCACTGGCTCTGAAGGGTCATCACCCTTACTTCAGAGCAAAATTGTTGGGTGACTTACCCAAGGTAAGAATGGTTTAACAGAACAAGCAAGCTCTAGGGAGGGCCAGATTCCACATACAGACTACACTGAACTCAGTGCTAGAGCATGTAGAATGCATTAAGAAAACAGGCACACGACTCCTATTTAAAAGACATCGATGTTGCCTCTGAGGTTTTCTTCTGTCCCTGAGAAGATTAACTTTTTCTCAGCAGGGCTGCCCTATTTGTCTTCTGGTCTCCTGAGAAGGCCATGCTGAAGATGGACACAAGATAAAGGCATACAGGAAGCAAGCCGTGTTCAGTCTTTACTGATAAATTCTACATCTCATTCTCCAGAAATCTGAGGACTATACAAATCTTTGAAAAAAAAAGGATAAAAACAAAAAAATCATTACTTCCACAAATAACTTCTTGCTTAGGCTCTGCTCACCTTTTCCTCCCCATCACACTAAGCATTGTTTTGCAAAGAAAATAGAAAAAGCCAGTCATGACTGGAAAGCATTCAACCACAGGGCCCTACCTCTGGACCAGCACTACTCCAACACGCCATGGCATGATTTCTTTTTTTTTTTTGGCGGAACTGGGGATTGAACTCAAGTCCTTGTGCTTGCCAGGGAAGCACTTATCCTAGTGAGTCATCTCCCTGGCCCCGTGGCATCGTTTCTTAGCACAGGCTTTTTTGCACAGAGTATATAATGCCTGTGGCATCTGCACCCAGCTTGCTAGCAAAAACCTACTGTCACCCACACAAAAATGATCAGAGGCTCAAGCTTTCCTGTGCATGTATCTCTGGCACAGAGGCCACCAGGGGATGGCACTGACTCAAGCTGTGGTGCAAGCATCAGTGAATGAATGGCCTCAGTACAGAGTCCTGGGAACAGGCAGTCATCTGTACAAGATATTAATTCCTCCCAAAGCCTCAAAAAGTCAATCGGTCAAAACAAATGACCCTTTCAGCCTGAAAAAGTACCCACTCAGAGTCCAATTAGGAAAATGGGGTCTGTGTATATGCAAGCCTGGCATTTGCATTTGATTAATTCCATGAATTATCTCACAGCCTCAAAAGCCCCCCCTCTTCTGTGCTTCCACTGCTTCTTGTGGGTATGAAAAAGTACAACTCTAAAAGTGTGCAACTGCAAAATTATTAGCCTGAGCTACTTTTATACACTGAAAAGTGAAAATTCAGTAACTTGGGCAAGCGGTTGGAAACTCCTGGGCTGTGTGTTGGATCACTCTCTACCAGCACCTCTTGTTTTCACAACAAGCCAAATGCCACATCCTATACTGTGCTGTTTTCTTGTGAGCGTGGGTCCGTGGGTGTCACCACAGGAAATGCTACAATCAGACAGCACATGTATCTGCCTCTGATACCTGGCTTACATACCCTTTACACTAGGGCCTGGGTCAGGAGTGCCTATGTGCCTGTATCACCACCCCCAGGCCCCAGGCCAGCAGCTTGGGGGCCATCTGCTACCCACCCCCAGTCTATCTTCTCTGAGCTAGCTTTCCGCAGGCCAATGCTCCCCCTGTCAGAGGCTATCAGGTCAGGCCAGCACTTGTCTGTGGCAGCTCCCACGGCCACCAGCTTCCAGGACACACTGCATCCGTCAGTGTTCACTTGGGGCAGCAGCAATATTATGGCTGAGCACAACCTCACCAAAGATAAGCACCTCCCGTGGTCAGAAGCATTCTGTACCCCTAAGCTGGCCCTGGTTCTACCAGGATCTCACCTGAATTTCATGTGCTACTACTAGCCAATCCCACCATTCTACAGTAAGTGAGGACACCCGGAAAGGGCCATTGCCTGGCCAAGCAGCAGAATCCCAGAATCAAGACTGCATCTTTTGACCTAGGTCTGAGTTCTTACTGAGACCTACTGTCTTCATTTTTAAAAATAAAAACAGAAAGCAACCCAAATGACAATAAAACCCAAGTGTTTGGCAGGGGGCTTTATGACAGCATTCAGGCTGCCGCATCCCATTAGCCCTCGTTCCCTTCTCCCAGCCTCTGGGGCTGACATCACCTCTCAGCACTGCACAGGCTTCTTGCCATTATCCAGCCAGCCGGCTCTTTTCATTGGCCTCTTACTGCAGCAGGCCTTGGAGGGGGTGGGAGGACAACACTGGCTACTGCCGCCTTTGCATGCAGCGCCCTGGCCTCTGAGGACACCATGCTGGCCTGATTTATCTCCCCCACTGTTCCTTCCCTCTGCATCTGTGCAGGGAGACTAGCGTCACTGAGGGCCACTTTCATGATTTTGTTGCCATCAGGATTAGCTGCAGATTAGGGGCCAGGACATAAGGACCCCCTGGAGCCGTGAGGAAGTTTCATCGCAAGGTCAGCGGGGTGTGAACTATATTCTGTCAACACCACCACTTCTTACAACCACCACGCAAAAGCACACGGGGTAAGGGTAGGGGCAGAAAAAAAAAATGTTTCAAGGACAAAATGTATGAACTCTTCATAGCAACAAATTCTCCCAGCAGGCACTGCAAAGTGTGTGAGCTATTCAGGGCAGTCCTTGCAAATAAGAAAGCTAACAAACTCTAAAGGATTTAGTGAGTCTGATAGTGGTGGTAGATGGAAAGCAGAATAAGTATAATTGCCCACATGGGAGAAAAAAAGTCAATACACAAAACCAAAGCTAGACTTTTACTAAAAACTGGTCAAGCAGTTTGGGAAAAATCCCAGGGATGAAACCTTACATTCTGTTCAAGGTTTATACATTTTTGTCTTCTGAAGGCCAAACATAATCCCGACCACAGAGATCCCAGCACAACCATTTAATGCAAAGAAAAACTACATGGGCAGGACAGTCTGGGGAAATGGTTAGGCAGGAGGGCAGTGGTAGAAAAAAATGACAATAATTTCCAACTCTTTAAAATCGTCAGTGAGCAATTCTTCTCTCAAGGTAATCATCTGGCCCATTTACCTATACAAACCTCCCATTTGGAGCCCTCACTCATCTCAACCCTGCATGAAGTAAATAGAATTGTATAGAAAGTAATGGGATTCCTGCAAGTGTGCATGAGTGTGTGTGTGTGTGTGTGTGTGTGTGCACATTTCATAGGACAGTCCCTCTTACACAGAACTGGGCTGTTCCATCAAAGCTGTATCTGTTATATTTCTTTCTCTTCTGTTTGGCGTATTCACCAACAAGAGAAAAGGAGGTAAGCTCAGGCGGCCCTGACCTGCAGCTGGAACACAATACTTTCGCACAGCCCTGCCGACCCCTGACATAAATTTTACACCGCAGCTGGCATTTACACACTCAGCATTACCATATGTATAGCTGCTCAGTGCTAATTATGCTAATCACCTGTCTAACTCGCTGCTGCGAAAAATGGTTGTATTTAGCAGTCCAGTGCCTACCAATGCAGCTTACTGTGTGGCTGAAATGTACATTCAGATGGCCCTGAATGGCAAGATTTTTCCACGTTGCTGGCTACATTCAGGCCTCAGAAAAATTTATTCAAGTCAACTGGTTTCGGTCCGCAACAAAAAAGTTACGAGAAAAAAGTGAGTGTGTTCTTGCCCTAACATTCTGGATCTGCTTGCAAGCAAAATGATAAATCAATTGGTGTGGGAAACAAAAAGGGAGAGAGATTTCTTTTGGGAGCCATGTGAAACTGTAGCCTATTAAAAAAGGGGGGGGAGAAGGGTCATCCTATTCCCCAAATCTCTAGAAAGAGCAGTTAATAGATATTTAGCCCTAATCCCAATTCTCTCAAATTGCAAGCTTTGTTTGCAATTAAGCAAGGTATTTAACATGTGCAATCCCCCGACCACGTATAGGCTGAAATGATGGGATAATATTTATCATTTCTTGCTCATTGCAATTATGTGTGAGCGTCACAGGGGAAAAACATCAGGTGTGAGGAAATAAGTAATTGCATAGGCAGTTAGGAAATGTTTTTTTCTTAGAAAACCTCTATTTAAAAAGAGACTGCATATGATGTTTGCCCATTTTGACTCCTAGTTTCTTACTAAATGAAGGAGCAAAGGAAATCAGGGAGCAAGGGTGAGGAAGATGGTAGAATTCAAAGAAAAGTGGTGGTCAAAACCCTACATTTCCTTAATTTCAAAATTCCTGTTTTTATCATGGCCAATTCTTACAACAGTTTCCTCTATTCACTCCTATAGAATGGATTTCTTGAATCGGGACAACATTAGCACAGCTAATTACATAATTACCTATATTCAAACTGAAATCTGATTTCTTCCTAACTCATGAAACGTGTTCACATTATTTTTTTTTTTAAACTGAGTTCAGTCAGCCTAAGAATTGCTGCATATGAGGTTGTAGGGATGCACAGAAAAAGCTGAGGTGGGCCGTTTCTTTTAACTGCCCACAGCTTTGTGGAACCCATCTGCCTGGAAGATGTCCCAGAGGGCCTAGCTCCTTTCTTACCTCAGCAGACTCCTGATTTAACTTCA